>RJWH01007383.1:0-40921 GCA_004363575.1 Solenodon paradoxus | reverse complement strand
ATTGTGACACCTACTCAAGACAAAGCAAACAACAGAGACTGCTAGGGAGACTCTAATGTAGCAGTAGTAAAACAATACAAAGTAGTTATTACCACTATGGTCAAAGAATTAGAGGAAATAACTTTAATGAAGAATTCTTTGCACTTTCTATTCCCTCTCTCTGGAATACTTTTCCCCTTACAAATAAAATTAGTCTTACGCTCCTTCTTTTTTGCTTCAATAAGTGATCAGTGAGGCCTTCCTTAGCTATTACCAATTAAAAAAAATCTCTCACTTCTTACTTTGTTTCTTTTTCTTTTTTATAGTGGCGATCATGAATTTTAAGCACCATGAAGGGAAGGGCTGTTTTTTTCACAGTGACAAAAAATTCACACAATTTTTATTTTGTGATTTCTGTGAGTCAGGTAACAAGGCATACATTTACTATATCGTTTGTTCAGGGTTTCACATGATGCATTCTCAATATGGAGGCTCCACTGAGGAAGAACCCTTTCCAAACGCAGTCATACATTGGCAGAATTTATTTCCTTAAGTCAAATGACTGAGGGTCCCAGATTTTTATGACTATCTATGGCTAGAGGTCATCCTCAAGCCATACAATCTGCTTTTAATTTCAGTAGGAATTCCTACTTCATCAAGCAAGCAAAGAGAATCTCTAAATACATACTATCAAGATGAATATATGCATGTATTATTATATATACTTAGAATCACAGAAGTGACATTCATAGATTTTACCATGTTCTATTTGTTAGAAGCAAGTTATGGATCACACCCACACTTGGAAGGGCATTATACAGGGGTTGATCATAGTAGCCTTCCTGGGTTTTCCCACCAAATCGCTTTGCAATAGAATAAACTATTATCAATTTATTTTGAGAGGTCTTTCATCTCTTTGCACAGAGAAAAGCCATCACATATAAATTATTTTGATGTTTTATGTTTCCCACAGTGGTCTATGCAATTTATCTTTTGGAAAAATTAAAAAGAGTTGTTCGTATTTGTATAGTCACAAATGCCTAGATGACTTTCCCATATTTCTAAACTGTCAGTGAAATATTTTTGTGGACTTAAAAGATTTGGTTATGGAAAAGCCAATGGTAATTTTTCCAAGTCCTCTTATTTTAATGTCGTCATTCTTTTTTCTTCCTTCTAATTCAGCAGGTTTATTAGTCATTTATGATGCTTACAATATTGGAGTTCTCTGTGCATCTTAGCTCTTGTATTAATATTTGAAATTTCTCAATCTGAATAAAGAGTTTTAATAATATATAATCTTAGATACCCTGAATTAATTATCAAAACCAGAAGACATGTAAATAAGTAGAAAATCGTCACAGCTACTAAGGAAAAAGCAAACAACAGAGACTACTTGAGAAACTTAGATGGAGCAGTATTAACATAATCATTACACAGTGGTTATTACATCTATCAGCCCAGAATGAAAGAAAATCAGCCTTTAGAAATAGGATAGAAATATCTCTTGAGATATTTTAACAAATAAATAAATAATAAAGTACGGAGCTGAACAATGCACTGAATCAAATGGTAAGTCATGAGTTTTTCAGAGAGTATTTGGTTGGTTGAATCAGAATCAACAGATAAGGTAAAGGGAGAACTGAGAAGAGACAGGAAGAGTAATAAAAATAAATAATAGAATAAACTATCAGAAATAGTAAAATATAAGAAAGAAAATATCAAAATTAATGAATATTTAAAAATATTTAACAAAAAATCAATCAAGTGCAATTAAGCACATTGAAATGTAAATAGAATAAGTACAAAAAAATCCACAAGTGATTATGCACAAGTGAAGTAAAAATAACTCTCATATAAATAAGAACTGAGAGTATTATTTGCTAGCATAGTATTATTTGCTAGCATAGTATTATTTGATAGCATAGTATTATTTGCTAGCATAGTATTATTTGTAGCATTAACTACATCGTTTACGATAAACACAAAAGGAAAGTCTTCCAACTGAACTGATTTCACAGATAATTTAATCAAAGAAAATTAATAAAACAGTGATGATATATTTAGTTCAAGTTGATCGTATGATTACAAAACCATACAAATGCATCTTTCTCCCTTTTCTTAATATATTTAAAGACAATTATATAGAAATGGTTTAAGTAAACAATTATGTTTCCAATACATAGACATATAATGCATCTTATGAGAAAATTAGACAGTAGATGGTGAGACCTCTGAATAATTGGAGTACCTAATTTATATTACATGGTCACTGGAATAAAATAAAATATAGAAAAGGACCCAAGATAATAAAGAAGAATGATATATGACAAACATTGTAAATATAAGCCAGCTATATTTTTTTCTCCCAGTTACTTTGAGGTTGCAGATTTCATAAAGGAATATATAGCCAACCTATTTTAACAAATTTCTAAATATTTGTACATGTAACATATAATATCCATGAATAAAGAGTGTATAAGGCTCTTTAGGAATTACATTTCTGTATCTCAGTGGAATTTATCTCACATAACTTGAAGTAGATTATAAAATTGATAGTGATTGCTACACAATTCTATTTGTATGCTAATAACATCAATTATATATTTTAATGGAAAAATTGTGTAGTGTTATATAGTATATAATTATATACAGTATATATATAACTATATATATACACATATGTTACATTTTAGAGTTTAGTCCAACTATTTCATTGTCAAAATGCTCAACTAAGAAACCCTATTTTTCTCAATTTGAATAAATTAACTGTTATAATCATATCTGTTGGGAAAAGATCAGAGAGCTGAAATATTTCTGCTAATGTTCTCCTATTATCTTAAATGCACAGTCCTAAGTGTAAGAAATGAGTTGAGTAAAACTAGATAGGTCTGATATCAACCATGTAACATGCTGGACATAGTTAAAAAAGATTAATGGCTAAGTGTAAAGGTAGTGAGAGAATGAATAGGTAGAATCCAGAATTTTAGGGTAGCAAATACTCTGTATGATACTATAATGATGGACATGTGTCATTTTACATTTGTCAAAGATCATAGAAAGTGCAACACCAAAAGTAAACTCTAATGGAAACTCTGGATATGGGTGATGATGCACTGAAATTGGTTCATCACTTTTAACAAATGTAATTACATCTAGAAGCTGTAGATATTAGGGCAGTTGTGCAGGTGCGAATGAGGGCAGCAGGCATATAGGTAGTGAAGTCACTCTACCTTCTGCTCAACTTTTTGTGAACCGACATTTTCTATAAAAAACAAACTCTATAAAAGTATTTTTTTAAATATTGCATAATTTCAGTTTGTACATTCAATATGAATATCCTTTTATTATAAACTTGGAATTTGCATTTTGAGTGAATTTTTCTGTGATGATTTTAATTTTCACAAGCGAGAATGTATAGAAAAGGCACTGCTGAAGTTATTATGTGCAAAGTTTGTGTCTTAGCTTTTTGATTCCTGGATATTCACGTTTTTCAAATCTCTAAAAATCCTTACACTTGAATATAATGATGCTTGCATAAGTGTTCCATGTGCTTTTATTTTGAGGTTTGCAATTATTTTTTTAAGAGATGCCAGCAGAAATTAAAATAAGCACAGACAGACAGGAAGTTAGAGTAGGAAGATTTTACTTAGTTTTTCCTCTTGGTAGTTTCTCATGCCCAGGGTTTACACCAGGTGTGCACCTTGGGATGTATGAGGTTGGTGTCCAGCGAACATAGTCATGAGTTCACAAAGGTACCCTGGTTGATGGTTCTTAATATTATAACTTATTTTTAACTTAAACATAGGGCAGACCCTGTTAACCTAGCAGATAAAGCTACCAACATAGTCCACAATATGCCAAGGACCCACATTAGAGATTCTGGATAGGAGGACCACAAGAGAACATTTTTAAAAAATAGATGTTTCACCTCTTCTCTCTTCTTGTCATTGCTCTCCTTTACTCTGGTCTGCACTTTCCTTTAAAAAAACTTACAAATAGTAAAGTGATTTCTATAAGAAAACAAAAACATACATACATTAACATGGAAATGGGCACCATACAGAGTGTTTTCAAATCTGCTTTACATTTATAGGTACCAGTGAAGAAGTGTTGACAGATGCGACTGGAAGAAATATAATAAATATACAACCATTAAGGAAAAAATCAGTAAAATTTCCTGGTAAGAACAAAAAAATGACATTGAAAATTACACGTTTAATTATCTTCTATGTATGAATCTCTGTTGAAAAGTGTCTATAATTCACTATGTCCAAATGTTATCATGAATTCCCTTCTTTTAATCATATTTTAAGATTAAAAATCAATGTAAATGTAATTCCTTTTATTAGTTGTATTGCTCTACCATAATATTATTCCTTAAAAACAACATAACATCCTTAGATTATGCCTCTTTCATATGAATTCATCTAGGTAGTATCATTTATATATCTGACGGGGTAAAATATTTGTATTCAAACTTGCAAATGCAAGGCTAATTGATGAATGTGATAAAAGACAGATATATCAGATTGTCATTACATAGGTTCTCATTCCATGTATACGTTATCAATGTCAGACAAATTTTTCATATTAACCAGTAATCAGAGAATTCATGAGTTATGTCATGTTTTCATAGTTACAGTATAGTCCTGAAGTAATAGACACATTTTCATTGTTGTTTGCTATGATATGAAAAATTAATACAGCTTAATAGAGCCAAAGGAAAAGAGATATTGAAAATGGATATTGAAATAGATACTGCTAAATGACTGACATCAAAGGGGAAAATGAGGCTCAAGTAGCTACTTGACATAATTCTGTTATCAGGGAAAAGAAATGCTAGTAAAACAATCCCAGTAAACCACATAGAGCTATTACACGATGAACTAAATAACTAACAAATGAACTAAATTATTAACGAAGTAGATAAAAACAAAAAAAAATTGATAAAATGACAAATAGACAAGAAAAGAATAAACCAAATAAACACCAGAGTGATGGAGAAATTAAAATTCATAAATGAGAGAAGGTATTATAATTTTGAATCACCAGAATTATCAAAAAAAACCTGAAGACATGCAAATAAATAGTAAATTATGACATCTATTTAAGAAAATGCAAGCAACAGCGACAGCTGGAGAAACTCAGATGGAGCAATAGTAACACAATTATTACATATAGTTGATATAAATATGGTAAAAGATTGCAAGAAAACCAACTTTAAAGGAGAATATGATGAAAGTATGTCTTCAACTGGACATTTAAGCAAAGATTAATAACTAAAAAGTCTTGAATTAAAAGATATGTTAAATCTAATCATTCACTGGGGATTTCAAGAGATCTGAATTGACAGAATTAACAGATTAAGGTAAAGGGAGAACTGAAAGAAGACAAAGTAAAAATATCAGAAGAAAACTAATTGAATATTTAAAAACATTTATCAAAAAATTATTCACAGGCATATTAAAGCACACTGGAAACTAAGTAGATAAGCACAAAAAAATCCACAAATGATTTTACACAAATGAAAGCAAAATAAATATATTTGCATATAAATAAGAATTGAGAGAATTAATTGCTAGTATATGTACTTTACAGTAAACGTGAAATAAGTTCTTCTAACTGATAGTAAGGGATTTCATAGATAATTTAAATTCAAAGGAAATTAAAAATAAAAAGTACCAAATATTTAGCTCAAGTTAATCCTATAAAAGACCATGCAAATGCATCTTTCTTCTCTAACAGATATAAAGAATTGTATAAAAATAGTATAAATAAACAATTGTGTCTCCAATATATAGACATCTAATGCATCTTACAATAGAATTAGAAATTAAATGATGAGAACAAATTGGAGTACCTAATTTATATTATATGGTAACTGGAATAAGAAGGAAAAGTAACTGATATACTAAATAAGAATGCTATATGACAAACTTTGTAACTATAAACCTGCTATAATTACTTCTCCCAATTACTTCCGAGGTCATAGATTTAATAACAGAATATTTATCCAACCTATTTTAAACAATTTTCTAATTATTTTTATATGTTGTGTATAATATCTATGAATGAGGAAGAATGAAAAAGGCTCTTTAAGGCTTAAACATTTCTATAGCTCAGCAGAATTTTATTTTCCATAAACTTGAAGTAGATTATAAAATTGATTGTTGTGATTATTGCACAATTCTATTGGAATGGTAATACATTGATTAGATATTTAGATGAGAAAATTATATAGTGTAATATATATTATGCTGTTAGTAAGTCAGTTATTTCTTGGCCAGCATTTCAACTAATGAAGCTTAGCTCTCTCAATCAGAATGAATTAGATCTTCTAATTGTGTCTGTTGGGAAAAGATCAAACAGTTGAAACATTTCTGCTAATGTATCCTGTTAACTTAAATCTATATTACTAAGTGTAAGAAATCAGTTGGCAAAAGCTGGAAACTCTTATTTCAACTATGTGGCACCCTGGACAGTGAAAAAGATTTGTTGTTGCTAAGTATTAGGGTATTGAGAGAATATAAATAGGTAGAGCACAGGATTTTAGGGTTGTATGAAAACTCTACATGATACTATAATGATAGATAAATGTCATTTTGCATTTGTCCAAACCATATATTGTACAACAAGAGTAAACTCTAATGGAAACTATGGATACTGGGTGATGATGATGCACCAAAATAGGTTAATCACTTCTAGCAAATGTATCACCTGCTGCAGGATGTTGACAATGGGGTCAACTGGGCAGATGTAAATGGGGCCACCTAACATAAGGAAAGCGAAATCACTGTACCTTCTGCTCAACTTTTTGTGAAGCAACCTTTGCTATAAACTCTGCAAATTTAAATTATATTAAATTATTTTTAAAAGATTGATAATTACAAGTTGATTTGTGAAAGAAAATATGTGTTAGTCTCTACTTCAGTGAATACATCCTTTAAGTATGAATGTGCTCTTAGGATAAATCTGGAATTCTCATTTTATCAGAATTTTTCTGAGATGATTTTAATTTTCATTAGAGAGAGCCTGTATAGAAAAGGAACCACTGAAGTAATTACGTGCAGTTTGTATCTTAGCTTTGTCATAAACATCTTAGATATAACGCCGCTTGTATAATTGCTCTGTGTGTTTTTATTTAAAGGTTTGTAAATATTTTTTATTTTAAATAAAAATACAGGCAGAAATTAAGGTGACCAGAGACAGGTAGGAAGGAAGTGAGAGAAGAAAGAAACATTTTATTTTATTTAGTGGTCATCTTGGTATTTCCTTCATCGATCAGGGATTGGCACCCAGGTCACTGGTATGTATGTGGATGGCATCCAGAAAAATAACCACTAGCCACAGAGGCACCCTAGTTTATGGTTCTTAGTATTTATTATAACTTATCTTAAAATTAAAAATAGGGCCCCCTGCCTTGTAGCCTAGTAAATAAGGACACCCAAAAGTAGTCTATGTACATCCGCAGGAAACTGGGGGCCTGGGGAGACAACCAAGATGAACAAATCAATCAATCATCTTCCTTGACTCTTTCTTCCTGCCTGCCTTCCTCCTTCTTCCCTCATTCTTGATTACATCTTTGCTTTAAAAATATTAAAAATGACATTATTCCTACAAGAAAACACAAACATATGTACAACAATATGAAATGGTTACCGTAGAGATTATTTTAAAATCTGCTTTGTATTTATAGATTCTAAGGAAGAATTCTTGACAAATGCGACTGGAAGGGGTACAGTAAATATGCAACAATTAAGAAAAATATCAGCAAAACTCCCTGGTAAGAACAAAAACTGAAACATCCAGCATTTCACATTTGTTTATCTGCGCTGCAGTTTAATGTATGACTCAGTATGAAAACAGTATCTACATTTCATTGTTGCTGCCTAAATGCTGTCATGAATTCCCTGTTTTTAACTGTACTTTAAGACATAGGAAAAATATTTGTATTCAAATTTCTAAATGCACAAGGGTAAATAATGAATGTGATAAAAAGACAAATATATCAGATAATTATTATATAGGTTCACATTCAGTGTATATATCATCAGTGTCACGCAAATTTTTCATATCTCACCAACAGTCAATAGAATTATGTGTTATAACGTGTTCATTTAGTTTAATAATGAGATAATAATTAGACACATTTTCACTAATATTTGCTATGATATGAAAAATTAATAAAGCTTAATAGAGCAAAAGGAAAGAGATATTGAAATAGAAACTCGCTAAATAACTGACATCGAGGGACCAATGTGTCTCAAGGAGCTATATGAGAGAATTGTTTGGGAAAAATAATCCTGATAAAATAATCTCAGGAAACCACATTGAATTGTTACATAATGAACTAAATAACTAAATAAAAAACTAAATTACTATCAGAGTAGATAAATACTAAAAATTAATAAAAGAACAAATAAGTAAGAAAGGAAGTAAGTCCAACAAATAACAAACTCCACAAAGTTAAGCAGATATCATAACCCAAGGTTGATACAAGATATATATAATAATTAAATAACCAGAATTAGCAAAAATAAACCTGAAGAAATGCAAATAAATAGTAAATTGTGGCATCTGTTTATGAAAAAAAACAAACAACAGAGACTGCTGGAGAAATAAGATGGAGCAGTAGTAATGTAATCATTACACATAGTTGTCACAAGTATGGTCATTGAAAGAAAATCAAACAAAAAAGAATATGATGGATATACTTTTTCAAACAGATATTTGAACAAATGTTAAAAATTAATAAATGAACACTTTTGGAATTGAAATATATACTAAGTTAAATAATTTATTGGAGATTTCAAGAGAAAATTTGATAGGTCTGAAAAAGAATTAGCATAGAAGGTAAAGGGAGAATGAAGAGAGCAGACAGAAGAAGAATAGTAAAAATATTGGAAGAAAACTTAATGAAAATTTGAAAATCATTAAGCAAAAGTTCACTGGAAAATCAAAATATATTTGAATGTAATAGAATAAGCACAAATAAGTCCACAAATATTGCTCATAGAAAGGAAGTATAATTGAGAGACTTAATTGCTAGTAGGTGTACTTTTGCAAAAACACAAAAGGTTATTCTTCCAACTGAAATTAATAAATTGATTCCACAAATGAAATAAAGAATAAAACTACAACCAAATATTTAGCTGAGTTTAATCCTATAATTACAAAAGCCCATAAATATGCATAATTCGCTCCTCAATAGATTTAAAAACAATTACATAAAATACGTAAATACAGAATGTCTTGAATAGATAGACATGCAATATATATTACAAGAGAAGTAGAAATTAGATTGTGAGAGCTAGAATGAATTAGAGCACAAAATTATATTAGCTGATCATGAATTTAAAAATTAGGATAGCACATGTGATAATAATATATGACAAGCATTGTACAAATAAAACCGCTATAATTTCTTCTCCCAGTTAATTCTGAGTTTATAAATTTCATAAAGCAATATTTATCCAACATATATAAATAATTTTCTAAATATTTGTTTATGGAATATATAATACCTATGAAGAAGGAAGAATTAACAAGGCTCTTTAGGAGTTATATTTCTATCTCAGTGGAATTTATTTAGTATAAACTTGAAGTAGATTTTAAAATTGGTGATTATTATATAATTCTATTGATATGATTATAAAATTAGATATTTTAAATATTAAAATTGTACCATTTAATATATAAAATATATATTATGTTTTAGTATTTAAGACAACAATTTCATTGTTATCATGCTTATTTAAGAAACCTCAGTTTTCTTACTTCAAGTGAGTTAATTCTTTCATTGTATCTCCTGGGAAAAGATCAGACAGCTGAAATTTATCTGCTGATATTATCCTGTTATGTGGGGCTATATCTGATATTACCTTCACAAGTGTCATTCCTCAATTATTGAAAACTGAGCCTGCCTGTGCAAGGTGTCTTTGGTTATAATAAAGATGTCCCATCATACTCTTCTTCTATTTAAATTGCAGTGTTGTTCTAATTCTGCTGCCAAGATGATAGTGAAAACCTTAAATATCCATGGTTTTCATCATTTCTCTAAACTTAAGCATGCCAAATGAAATGTTTTCATATTCCATTGCATCTTGAGTTAGCCAACATTTTCCCACTAAATGACCAAGAGACAAAATTTTAGTCATTCATTTTGTTGTAAGAAATTTTTAATGATTTTATTCTATTTTACTGTCACTGGATACTAATATTCAGTTAAAATCATTTAAGGTAAAAATGAAGAAATAAAACTAGTAGAAAAAGATACAGTATCAATGTTCATATTTTTTCAGTGGAATCAATGAATCTTCAATTTGTAGAGGTCAGCTTACATGCACAATTTTGAATACTTAAATAATCCAAATTTCATTTATTATATTTCCAATCAGTAATGTTTACTTAATTTACAATTACATAGCCTAAAGAGGCATGGATAATTTTTTAGATAAGTCAACGACTCTTCTCATTAATTTTCTGTGCCTATTATGACCTCAAAAATGCTATGTTCTGCTCATCTGGTACATAACTGCAGTATAAACGATTAAATCACAAAAAATATATATTCTTAATAAACTATATAGGATGATTTAAATTTATAAAAGTCTTCATATTGACAATAACAGGTTAAGAAATTATAAGGAACATGTTTACACATCTATTTTGTCATTATCTAAATACTGAACAATACTAAATTTCAATTTAGAGAAGCTTGATTGATGAGTAACAGTTATTCTATGTTAAGGTTATTATGTTTTTACCTTCCACAACTTTCAATATAATTTTCCCCAATGATTTAAAAATCAGAATTAGTGGACTATCTAACATACTAGAAAGATGCTCTCTTATATCCTCCCCATACACAAAGATTCATATACATTTATTAATATTTACTTATCAAAGTATTTTGAAACTTACTACAGAGTCTGATATAGAAAATTTCCTCAATGTTCTTCGAAGAAGTTCAGTACAAGGGGATATCGAGATGCAATCAAAGAGTCATCCTGGTAAGAACAAAAAATATTTCACAAATGTATGTTTTATTTATGTTCCCTGGAGTCTAGCTAAGTTTGGCTCTTTAATGACCACAGACTATATGCTATTAGAACTTGATAACATGTAATATATAATTTAAAATTAGTTGAATTTTCCGCTTTTATCAATGAAAGATCAGCTACATTTTGTTAAGATTAGTATACACTGATCATGAAAGAGATGCATAGTAGTAAATTAATGGCATAATGACTTTGAAATATGCATAAATGAAATATTTCAGATGTTAACCTGCTCTCTTCTTCAGACTAGGTAGGCTAGAGCTGTGTATATGTCAAAGCAGAAATACTAGCTATGAAAACGATAAGAAGAATTTAGAAGTTGTTAGTTATTTCATTGTTTAATTCTCACTGTATGAGTCAAATATTATGCAAAAGTATAATTTCAGAGGAAGTCAACATTCTTAGTTTTGGTGTGCTTTTCTTAGTTTACAATGTTTCCTCCTGTCTCCTGTGCTGATCTCAATGTTTGACACATTTCATCTATGGTGTAGCAGCAGTAAGACAGAGAGCTTAACAGGAAAATGAAGGAAGGAGCCAGTCAGCAAGAGTCCTTTTAAAACATTATCATCCCAAGTAAGTGTAGCACTACAAAGTCAGTGCCCTGAGAGGAGCAAAATTAGAAGCTTCACAGTGCAGGAAGGAGAAATCATAAAACTAGAAATAATACAGTGTAATCTCTTTAGTAACAATCACAAAAGCAACAACCATAAGGCCCAAAGTGAATGAATCTATTTCAGTATTTTCTACCATCTATTACCAGAATAACTAGTTTTGCTCAAAAAATCCCCAAAACAAAACAATACATGCAAAAATGATAATAGGCTAAGTACATTAATTTCAGTTAAAATCTGTGAGTATTCCTATGTACAGTCATAAAAAATTTTAATAATTTAAAAGAAAAAGTAATGCTTTTAAAAAGGAATGTAGAATGATGTCTCACATATAGAGAAAATCAGTAGATAAGGTATTTTAAAAGTCCAGTAAAAATTTGGGTTTACAACAGTATAATAAATGTAAAGAAAAATCCACTACAGCAGATCAATAGACATTTGAAATATCTGAGGAGAGTCCTGTATTGAATGTAATGGGAACAGAATGTGGAGAAAATAGAAAGAGTAAGAGAAAAACTCTTTGAATACATAGTGGCTGAGAATTTGAAACTCAACTGATGATAAAAATATATATGCACAGCCTAACTCTAAGAGATCTAAGAAAAATAAGTCCCAAAAATACACAACAAATTCTGTTATAGTCAATGTAACATGGACAAATATGGGAGAAAAACAACTCATTTAAAATGAATCCTTGAAAATGAATATCTGATAGAGAGGAAATAACAGAGGCTAGAAGGCAATGGGATGGTATAATCAAAATACTCTTGGTAAAATGTGACACCAAGGTCTTAAATCCAGCAAAACTATCTTTCAAAAATAAAGGTAAAATAAACAGATTCCCAGTTAATTAATAATTGAGAGAACTGGTTGCTAGCAGACTTACCTGATGAGAAATAAAGTTTTACAGGTTAAAACTGAATGACCTCAAGCACTCATATGATATACTCCCTGGAAACATGCTGGCTTAAAGAAATTTGATAGTTATAAAAGATAAATTGAATATACAGCATGTGTTCTTTATTGTCTTAATTGATTTACATGGTAATTATATAAAACATTATCCCATTTTTTGTTTGGTCCCTAAAATATGATAATGTAATATATTCCACAGTAGTATCACAAAGGAGATTTGTGGAAGCAGTTACATATTTGATTAAGAATGATATCAAATGTTGATTGGAAACCATTGATATAAAACAAGTTTACTAGAAATTATAAATGAGAAGGTTAATATAGTTACATCATAATCATTTCAAAATGCTTCATATGTTTAATAGTATCAAAATGGAACAGTAATAGCGCTGAAAAGGAAAACATGTCAGTATCACTATATCTCAATGAAATTTAATTGCATATGTCGATATATAATTGCCTTTGTTCATAGTGACACCACTATGAATGTATTTTTTCAAATACATAATTGAACACTTTAAATGGTAAAATTATAGTGTATGTTATGTATTTTATAACAATAAATCAGAAAAGTACACTTAGTAAGATAATTTTATAAAAGTTTAAAGCAATGTGAGGATATTGTGAAAAAAAAGAAATATTACTCTTAATTTTCTAATAGCTTTCTAATAGAAGACTCTCCAGGGCATATCAGTTAATTCTTAGGGATTAACTCAGTATTACTTCAAATTCTGTCTGATTGTCACCCTATTTCTTTGTGGAGGCTTTGTTTTTCTGATTAAAATGACTCATTTTCCTTTATCTGTCAGAATTATAATATATGGGCTAAAGTATATCTGCTTATGTTTGGTAATTTTATGTTGTTATGATAGAATTGCATTCACAAAATATTGTTACTTAATTGTTGAAGAACTTTTTCTGTCCAATCTGATGCATTATTGTTTTGTTTCCCGTGTCCCAGCTGGGAGCCTCCCTGTAAAGAATGTGGAATGGTCCATTTGATTGTCAAAATCAGTGCATGCTTGTATACAGTTTTATAGACTCAGTAACCTCTTCAAAAAAAGGCATCTATTTTATATTGTCACCATCATGACAGGTTACCAGCTCTGAGGACGTGCTCTACTAGAACCAGCATCTACATACTCAATATTTAGCTCAGTATTAAATCACCATTCCTGGCTATTCCTTTCTCATATGTATTGCTTTCTAAAAACATTTACACATAATTCATGCCATTGAATCAGTTAATAGTTATTTATTACAGCTAACAATTTAACTCACATATAAATTCAAATGAAATGAATTTAATCACAGTCCTGTTTCTGATTTAGATTCAACCACTGTAAGCCACAAAATATACAAGCTAAACTAATCATAAGGACCCTTCTTGTCAATCCAAAGTGTATCTTTTTATTCTTTACATCACTGATGATTCATGATTTTTGATTACATGTAAAAGGGAAGTAAACATTTTGAAAGTAAAAGAATTTCCACTCATGGTAAATTGTCTGATTAAAAGGATTATTTATTACTGTATATTGAGGAATATGCATTAGCTTCTGTTTCAGTGGGTACATCCTTTCTGTATGACTGCATTATTAGTAAAATATGTAATTCATATTTTATTATAATTTCTCTGAGATTAATTCAATTTACTTAAATGATAGCACATATGGAAAAGCATTCCTTGAATTATCATATGTGTGAGGTATAGTAGCTTTGTCATTCCCTTTATATATATATTTTTAAATCACTAAACATCTTTACACTTGAATATGTTTATATAACTCCTCCATGTGTTTTTATTTTAAAATTTTTGTTCTAATACAAATATTGTTCTTGAATATTTTTTGAATGATGGAAGAAAAAGAGGAGATGGAGGGAGGGTGTGAAAGAAGGAGATGGAAGAGGGGAAACAAAACCTTTTATTTCTTTGTTTTATTTCTGGTTGTTTCTCTAGGCCTAGATCAGGAACCCAGATCTTTGGAATTTACATAGTTCATGCTCCAAATTAACGACTGAACCACTTGGGGCATAAAAATCACTCTTCAATATTAACAAATTCTTAGTAAATTAATCCCATACACACATACATTAATATGGAAACATCACCATGCAAAGTGTTTTTAATGCTGGTTATATCTCTAGGGTCAACTGGAGAATACTTGACAGATGCAACCAGAAGAAATACCAGGACTCAATTGATGAATTTGCCTGGTAAGAGCTAAATGACTTGTCTGATATTTCACATTCGTTTTTTCTGTAGTTCAATTACATATAGATCTCTTTTCTATTTGTTTTTATTTTTATTAAATCATGGTATGTGTTTTCAGTCATATCACAAAACATCTCTAAGCCTCAATATAATGAGCCTTATATGATTGCTAAAGGTCATTCATATTCTAAGGCTTTATGATTATGGAATACAGACAATAGACTGTCTTCTAAGATAACAAAATCTAATTAATTTGGTACTATTCAAACACACATGTTAATGTTCTATACAAATGCTTCGAAAACTTTCATGTATCTAAACACTGATAAGAAACACCTGATAAAAATGTCAAGAGAAAACAAAATTGGTGAAATCAAGTCAGCACTTAAGGTTCAACCTGGTGAGAACAAGTATTTTCATGTGTAATATTTATTTTAACTGTCTTCTTCCTAAGTTAATTTTGAATCTTCATTGACAGCTCTACCTATATGCTATTACATGAGTAAAAATCTTCATGGCTGTCACCTTAGTGTTGAACTCTAGTGTTTACTATCAGTTAAAATTAGCTAGTTATTACTAGTTTTATAACTCATTCTCTTGGAAATTATTCTAAATTTCAGTGCCCTAGTGATACTAGAATATGTTAAGAAAATAAATGCTTCTTTTATTGCTAGAAAAACATAGTTATGAACTGCTATTGCAGCACTGATACTGAAGGTTAGAATTTAAAAATAAGAAAAATCATCAAATATATACATCAAAATATGCATTCTCTTTAAAATTTGTGGTTAAGTCGAGATTTCTGAAAATTTTTGAAAACTTTAATTCTTACATTCAAAACTTTGTTTCAAAAAAATGTATCATTCAAAATTAATCAAATTAAAGTTGTACCTTCACACAATGAAATTGAACTAAGCAGTTAAATTAGTTTTAGGATTTACTTTAGAATATTTGGTAGATTATGATGAGTAATTTTTAGAAGTCTTTAATATTAGAATATTTTGTTTAGGTACTTTAAATTATTTATTGCTTCAATGATCTTTGTTAATAAGGTCTCTGTCATTTTTTAATAACCTTAGACACTGCAATAAGGTGCTCTGATTTGCTTTAAGTCAATTTAAATACCTTTTCTTTTAAGACTAAATTAATTTGGCTATTTCATTCACATTTATGAATTAATGGTGAATTTATAAAAATGCTCTAAGTAAAGCTTGAAATAGAAACTAATAGAAAAGGAGTTGAAAGGAGACTACAGAGCAAATATAGAAAAGAAATTCTTATTCAAAATAAAATAAGGTTGGATTAAAGGTCAAAAACACAGAATATGAAAAACTAAATAGAACAAAAAAAGAGAATATGAGAAAATAGTTTCTTGAAATTAGCATGCTGGACAAGTGACCACTCAAATATGGGGGAAAATTACAATTTCAGAAGTAAAGACAAATACATACAGATTAGGGAATAATGTGCAATTATTCATAGGCTCTTTGTAAGTATTTTTAATTTTACTTTAGGTGCATATTCACTTAAAAGCAAAGACATGTCTGCACAATATCAAGAAGATAATATTAGCAGACACATCATACCAGATAAATTGGCAACAAAAATGATCAATTTCTCACCCTTTGGCAAACAAGGTAAAGATAATATACCATATAAGTAATTACCTGAATTATTTTTATATCATCATCTATTATTTTACTCTTAATGAAATGTATTAGACCTTAAAAGATATGTACCTATGATCTAAAACAAACAGCAGCCTAATGATTCTGTTATATTCTTTAGAATTCCAATACCTTCTTTCTTAGCTTTTATCTTTTTAAGTCATAAACTACATATAGTGATGTTCTGTAAAGAATTTTTAAATTTTCTATTATACCTTCTCTCTTTTCCTTCTTTCTTTTGGTTTAAATTTTTCAATAACACGTAAAACTTACAATCAGTTTTTGTAAATTTTAGTTTGAAGATTCTTTTAAATGGTTAAATATTTCTGAGTACACACTAAAATCAAATAAAATAACAAGAATCAATAAAACACAAAAATGAAATTATATTCTATCGATCATAATAAAAATTTCTAAAATGGCTTTTGACTTTTTCTGCTTGTACAATGAGATAAAATTTTCTATTTCTGAATAATGCAATTGCAATTGGAAATGGATTTTTCTCATTTAAAAATATGTTAAATACTAGAGGTAAAATGGAGAAAATTACTTTTTATTGCACTCAAATATTAAAACACTTAACCCTGTCTTTTCAGTCAGTGGTGGCTACTAATATTTTCTGTATCTGTTACATATTTGTCTGAAGTTTTCCCTAAGATATTCAGTGCATTTCCTTTTGATTTATCTATCATTTTCATTCCATATATTTTTAAATTTTTTGTAGAAATAACATTGGTTTATAATATCATATAGGTTTCAGGCATACATCATTATATACCAACATATTTACATAGAATATTGTGTTCATTACTAGAAGTATAATTCTATCATTCACTATATAATTAAATCCTTTTATAGAAATCAAAAGTAAACTTTTAGACTTTAAGACTAAATTAGTGGTTAGTAAAATGGAAAGATGAGAAGGGATAGGCATTTTCCTATATTACAGAATTCCACACATTGTATTTTTTAACACCTACATAATTTCAGTCAACTGACTTTATAAAAATTGTGTGTACTCACACGTTTTAAACAGAAATCCCCAAATTAAATTCTCAAGTTTCTGTTCTCTAGAGTATATGTGTTACATGTCAGCAATAAATTTTAAAATACATTTGTAATCAGGCATTTTAGTTGTGCAAAGTAGAAGGGTCAGTTGAGATAACTAGTCTTCTATACCATTTGAACACAAAGTTATATTCAGCTTTTAATACCAAGATGTTAAAATATCTTCACACAAATAATTTAGCATTGATACTTCTACGAAAATAAAATCAATGGGCACACCCTTCTTCAGTAGATGTTAAATCAGCCACCCCTGAAGGAGTGTAGTCCCCATACATTCCAAGGACCCATATTTGCTTCCTGGATCTGGGATAACAATCAATGTGAACAACTAAATACAAATAAATAAAATGTTTCTTCCTCCTTCTCTTCCTGCCTGCCTGCCTTCTTGCCTTCTTGCCTTTATTCCTGCCTGCACCTCCCCTTCACAAAAAAGGGGAAAAATCAAAAACAAACATAAATGTGACAGTATATGGAGTCCTTATCCATACATGTGTTAAGCATTTTATTTTTAGTGACTTGGTTACCAAAAGGTTGGAAGAGGGAGGGAAGGAAAAAAAAGGGAGGGGGGAAGTTGTGATAAAGGATCCAAGAACTCTGATTTTGGATATGGTATTAAATATAGGCTGAGATGCAATTTCAATATCCAAAAATGAATGAAGCATTGTGACACATGAAATAATATATATTACTATTTTTAAAGGAATAAACAACTAAAAATGTTAATCTACGTTAATTTTAAAACACATGCTCATTGAAAGAAGACAGATGTGAAAGATCACAAATTACATGCCAAATTGTCCAGAAAAGTCTTATCTTTAGAGACAGAAAGCAGATTAATGGTTGTCTAGGGCTTAGTTTTGAGATGTGCATGGGAAATTGGTACAACAAATCTCTATGATATGATGAAAATGTACTAAAATGGATTATGGATGATTGTTGCACAAATTTTTAAATATTCAAGAAGACTATAGTTAATGTACAGTAAACTCGAATGAATCTTACAGCATGCAAATTAAACCAAATTATTATAGTTTAAATAGGAAAGAATGCTTGCAATTTTTACTCCTATTTGACAAATGTGACTAATTTGGAAGCATAGCTTCAGAAATAATTTGTCAAAAATATTTTAATTTCTCAAATATGAACTCTTATTGAGACTTTCAGCCTGTAACCTGTTTATTCTCTATATAATGATTAAATAATGAGATTTATAATCTTTTTTTACATGGAAATGGCTTAAAAGAGAACACGTTATAATAAGTAGGATTTATAGGATTAAATCTAATAAACATAGATTGAGGGATCATGGAGGATGTGTTTTATGTATAGGATTCTGATCTCCAAAACTATACTTTAAATGTAAAGTACATATTTAATACTGAAATGAATATCTGCATCAAATTAAAAGACATTTGGAATAGGTTCACTTTTAAAATAAATTTTATTGTAGAACCAATATGATTATATAGGTTTAAGGTATGCATAATTGCATGTAAGTATCTGTGTATATATAGTAAAATAATTTCACCATCACCATTCCATTTCTTCCTTCACATTACAATTGATACCCTACATACAAATGGGCCACTTTCCTCCCCACTCCCTTCCTGAAAGAACTGATTTGATTTTATTGACTGAAAGTCTATTTTTGTTTTATTTGGGTTTTTTTTTGAATTTATATATACCACATGTAAGTGAATCATTCAGGTCTGACTTTCTGCTTCAGTCTTACCTCATTAAGCATAATTCAGTCTAGATCTGTCATGTTGCAGCAAATTGCATGATTCCAACATTCTCAGTGCGGAAAATCATTCTGTTTTGTATATATACCAACTTTTATAATCCACTCATTTGTGAATGGACATGTAGGTTGTTTCTAGCTTTTGTCTATTGTAAATGATAAGCAGAAGGATTAAAATATGTCTTAAAATTAGTTGATGTGTTTTAGGGCATGTAGTCAACTGTAATGTAACTGTCCTATGAAAATTCCATTATCATTTTGAAGAATACCTATACTGTTTTCCATAATGGTTGTACCATTTTGCACACCCACCAACATGGTATAAGAACACTCTTTTCTGCATCCTTGCCAACACTTATTTTTTCAGACTTCAGTATAGTATTCATTCTCAGATGTGTGCGATGGTATCTTGTTGTTCTGATTTGAATAATAACATGATAGGTATAACATTTTTTCAAATGTTTGTCATCGGCCATCTATGTATTCTTTGGAGATGAAGATAGATTCAACCACAGTCCTATTTCTGACTTAAATTCAATCACTTTAAACCACAAAAACTACAAGTACAGTGAATTACAAATGACATGTCTCAGTTCAAAGTATGTCTTGTTATTCTTTTCATCACTGAAGACTACATGATTTATGATTACATAACCAAACTGGGAAGCAAACATCTTTGACAGAGTCAAAAGTAACTCGTGGTAAGTTGGTTTGCTTAAAAAGTCTATGGATTATTGCAAATTGACTTGTGGGGAAATATGTTAGCTCCTATTTCAGTGGGTAAATCCTTCAGTATGAATGTCTTTTAGTATAAACCTAGAATTTATATTTTATCATAATTTCTCAGGGAAGTTTCAATTTTCTTTAGGGGTAACATGTATAATAAAGGCAATGATTATGTCACTATGTGCTAAAGTTGTACATTAGTTTTATCATCTTTGGATATTTTAAGACAAATCTCTAAACATGTCTATGCTTGGATTTTAAGAGGTTTATGTAATTATTCCACGTGTTTTTATTTAAAAATTTGTGATCCATAATGAAGACATTTCCTTATGTGTTCTTTGATGTTAACAATAGTTAAGTGAATCCTAAAACACACATTGAAATAGGAATGGTCAATATACAAACTGCTTTCAAATCTGACTATACTTATAGGTACTAGTGGAGAACATTTGACCGATGCCACTGGGAAAGAGATAAGAAATATACATCAGTTAAGGAAACAATCAGCAAAACTCCCTGGTAAGAACAAAAATATGATACATCCAATGTATCATATTTTTATCTTCTAAGAAATTCAAATGTGTTAATTTTAATAGCATCTGTATCTACAGTTCACTGTTTCTGAACAAGTGTTTTCATATAGTTGTTCCTTTAAGTTTATTATTAGATTAAGTGTCAATGTAATTATAACTCATATTATTTGCGGAACTTTTTGTTGAAGTATTTCATAAAATGCAATATTGTAACATCCTTAGAAAATGTTTGGTACACATAGATCCATTTATATTACAGTCAAATTTTATCTAATTTATGCAGACATTTTTATTCAAATTTATAGAAGTACAAAAGCTAGGTGATGACTGTGATAAGAAGAGCAATATAACAGATAGTACTTATGTTATCATTTTTCCTAATTGATGTAAATGTTTGGCAAATTTGTCATACCAGCCATGAGTAAGCTTTTTTAGTTAGAGCATGTAGTTCACCTATCACAGAACAGTCCTGAGATAATTATTAAACAAACTTTTCTTTGTTCTTTGCTGTGAGACTGCAAAAAGAATATAGCATGATAGAGGAAATGAGAAAGAGAAGTCAAATCAAACCTTGCTGCATGACTAACATTAAAGAATGACTGTGCCTCAAGATTTTATATGAAAAAATTTTGCTATCCAGGGAAAGAAATACTAGTAAAATAATCACAGTAAATCACTTTGACTTAATATCTAATGAAATAACTAATCCGGAAAGTAACTCAATAACAATGATTAAAGGAAAACAGATAATGAATGAAATAAAACCACTAAACAGCAACTTAGTACAGTAAAGTAGAAATCAAAATCTACATTTGCTACAATGTATAATATTAAATATCAAGAACTAGCAAATAAACACTAAGACATGAGAATAATTATACATTGTGACACCTGAACAGAAAAAAACAAGCAATTGTAACTTCTTATGATGTTCCTGAATTTTGTAATATTAAGGCCATCATTGCAAAGTATTTATTGTAGCTACTTAAAATAATTAAAGACATGTTTAAAAAAATTAAAGATATGCTGAAAAGATTTAATCAGACTTACCAACAAAGATTCAAATTAATATAAAAGAAATACATATTTTCACTGGTGGTACAAGGTAAGATTTGATTGGTCTGCATAAGAGCCAGCATATTTCAAGTGAAGGGAATATGAAGAGAAGACGGGGGGAGAGTAGTAAAAATACCAAAAGAGAGATGAAGGATTATTTGAAAACTAATTCAGTAAAAAGCATTAACCCATACCTCCAATCATAAAAGACTATAAATAGAATAAGCACAAATAAATCCACAATAAACATATTGTACTGAATATACTGAGAGAAAAGAAAGATAAAATCTTGAAAACATCAAGAAAAAAATAAGGGATCCTGTAAAAGTAACATCAGTATGATAAACAAATGACAGCATCAAAAGTATGGAGTTTAGAAGGCAATGGGATGGCATATTCAGTCTTGAATGAAAAGAATTAATATGAGGAAAACTTTTTTACAAAAATGATAATGAAATAAAGAGATTCTTATATAAATAAAATTGAGAAAATTACAAAAACACCAGTAGTATTTCTTCCAGTTAAAAGTAAGGAACTCTCATGAATTTAATTCTCAAAGGAAGTAAAAACAAAGCAAAGTAACAATCCTATAATTACAAAAGATCATGGAAGCATATTTCCCTATATACTTCTTTTAATAAATTTAAAGGGCAGTTATAAAAAGATCTAAAATAAGCAATAGTACCTCTAATATATAAACATATATTAAAAGAGAAGCAAAACTAAAATAGGGAGAGCTATCGAAACTGAAGATAGTTGGCAACTTCTACGCAAAAAATAACTATTGGAAAAATCCCAGAATATAAATAACATTATATAACAAACATCTTAAATATATACTTACTATAATTTTTTCTCCAAGTTACTTTAAGGGTATATATTTCATAAAATTATATTTATCCAAACTCTTTAGGAATCACACTTCAGCATATTAGAATTCCTTAAGTATATTCCAATTGCTGTGAAATTATTATACATTTCTATAAATATTCTAATAATAAACATGTCTAAATATTTCAAATAGGAAAATTACATGTTATATATATTTGTATATGCATATATTCTTATAATTACCATAACTCAGAGATAGGATTTTTTTTTAAATAATAATCAATGGGAAGATATTGCAAAGAAGAAAATTTTTGGTTCTTGCTAGATTGTTTTCCACCACAATATATTATGCTGTTAGTATTTAACTCACATCTGCCCTAAGGAGCTATTCTATTGCCAACATGCTTATTTAAGATTCTTCAGCCTTCTCAATTCAAATGAATCTGTTCTTTTATTTGTTTTATAAAGTTTAGACAGCTAAAATATATCTGCTAATAATCTGCTTTTTATGGTGCTGTAGTTATATTACTTTCCCAAGTGTCTTTCCTTAATTATTGAAACCTGGGTATTCCCATGCAATGTGTCTTTGGTTATAATAAAGATACCCCATCAGTCTCTGCTACTGTTGAAACTGAAGTGTGGTGTATCTCTGCTGCCATGCTGATAGCAAAAAACCTCAACTCAGTCATTTCTCTAAAGAAAGATTTCCAGCCTATGAAGTCCGGTTAATGCAATACTCTCATCTTCAATTACTTCTTGTGTTAGAGCTAACATTTGCCCAATTAGTGATCACAGAACACAATTTTAATAATGTCTTTAATCATTGATATTATATGAGTAATGGAGAGCCTATACATATAAATTTCTATTAATATGAAGAATACATGATTACAGTAAAAAAAAATTTTGAAAAAGAAGCCAAATAAGAAATAATGAGGAAACATTTGTACATCAATTTAGTCAATACTAGATTTGTCAGTTTGGTCAAATCACTAATCAGCTCTAAAACCTCAAGATAAAGGAGCTCACACAATAGATAAGAATTTTACTGTAGTATTATGTTTGTACATTCACACATTTTCAATATCATCTTATATAAAAATAAATTAGAGGAGTAATAGAAATAGAAAAATATCTTACATATGCACTTGTGCATACACACAGACTTCCACACATGTTACTATGTCTCTTTCTGAAGTGTGTTTAACTCTTTATTTCCACAGAGTCTAGTACAGAGTACTCTACATATGATACTGGAAGAGGTATAGCAGAGGGGGAAATCACAGCAGAATCAAGGAGTCATCCTGGTAAGAACAAGAATTATTCACATACTTAAGCTTGATGTTTTCTGGAGGTTATTTAATATTGGATCTTAAATGACTAAAGACTTATATGCTATTAAAATACAATAAATATAATTCATAACTTCTCTTCCATAATTATTTGACTCTTGATGTTATTATGAATGGATAATTAGCTTGATCTTGTAAGTGGTAGAGATCATCCTTTTAAAATTGTTAAAATCCTCAATGTCTTGTGACTTCAGAATATTTTCCGTAGAAATATATCAGATGTTAACCTTTTCACTTTCTCCTTTATCCTAGGGAGGATAGAATTGTATATTTGCCTAAATCAGAAATACTAAATTATAAATGTGATTAGAAAAGAAATTCAGCAGGCAGAATTTATTGACATGGTTACTAATCTTAGTATATGATTAAAGTATCAAGCATACTTATAATCTTGATGAAGTACACATTTTTGTTTTGCCTTTCTTAAGGTTATTCTACTGCAACCTGTCCAGTTATAACAGTGTTTGACACACTTCACTGATATATCAGTTGAACAGGCTGCTCATCAGAGATATGAGGGAAGGAAACTATTAGAGATACCAGTTAAAACAATCTCTAAATGTGACGTAGGTGTTGCTCTTGGTGGAGAAACACTGTATGTTTCACTATGTGAAACACTGTATGATTCACAGCAGGAAACTAGAATTCATCCTGTACAAAATACTACCTCACACAATGAATAATCAGGCAAATCACAATAAACCTCCAAAGGGATGTAAAATCAGCCTCAAAATTGCTGCCATATATTACTTTAGAAACCCATTTTTCCCAAAAATAAATCTCAGAACAAAACTTGTGACATGCAAAAATGACAGTTACATGTAAACTATATATAGACAGATTTAAAACATAAAAGCATTAAAAAATATTTTAAAAGGATCATGTGATACATAAAATGAATAAAATATTGACACTGTCTCCTCATTGAGAATATTTTAAAAATATATTAAAAAACTGGATTTGAAAGTATAACAATTTTAGGGATATTTTACTAAAGGAGTCATGAGTTGATTTAAAATGTATTACAACAATACTACACTTAAAATAATGGGAGCAGTAGATATAGGGCAGAGTAAGAAAGAAACAGAAAAACTCTTTAAAGAAATCATTCCTGGAATTTTGAAGCATACTTATTGATGAATTTATATCTGCACAAATTGCATGAATTTAAGTAATGTAAAAATAAAATCCACACCTATGCCATCACAGTGAACGTGATGTAGATAAAAAGCACGGAAAATCTTAAATGCCTCAAAGTAAAAATAACTCATCATGCAAAAGAGAGCCCCAGATACCATCTGACTTAGCACCAGAAACTGTGGAAGCAAGAGTCACTGTGATGGCACAATCAGACTCCTAATGGCAAAACATGACCCTAAGGTCTTACATTTATCAAAAATAGTTTTCAAAATGAAGGTGAGAGACTTTCCCAAATAAGCAGTTGTTAATAGACCTAACATACAAAGTGAAAGAAGTTTCTTTGGGTTAAAAGTGATTAACCTCAAATAGTAATTTATTCCATTCTCAAATGAGTATAAGTGAAAAGAATTCTGTAATTCCAAAAGACAATTCGAATCTACGTTCTGTCTGTTTCGCTCTACAATTTGATTTAAATGGTGACTGCATACAATATATAATAGCTTTCTTAGGCTTGTAAAATATAAAATATATTTTATTATAGTATCATAAAGATTTATTGATCAGTGAGGTATTTGTATAAGAAAATGATACCATTATTAAGTGAATCTACTAGAAGTAAAGAATCATAAATGATAAGTAAGGAGGTTATTTTAACAAAGACATAAAAATAATTTGTTATATGAATAGGTTTAGTGTTCATAATAATATTGCAACAATGGGAAGAATTATGTGAGGTTTATGAGTAGTGTTTCTGTATCTTTATGATTCACAAAAAAAGTTAATCAGTTTACTTCTGATATGAAGTCTAAAATTGACTGTTGAGGTAGACATGTCTCTGAATAAAATTTTTAAAGAAATCCAAAATTTGACATTTTAATAAGCAAATTTTATAGCAAGCTTATATTTTCAAACAATAGTTCAGCAAGCTAAAAGTGGTAAGAGATTTTGTGTTATAAGGAGATTGTGAAAGGAAGTGAAAAATGGCTAGATTAGAAAACTAGAGAATTTACCAGATTAGAAAACTCTCCAGAGCATACCAGTCCTAGTGCTAACTCAAATACCTAAAGTGTTATTTGATTATTACCCTACCCTACCTCTCTGACATTCTTTGACTTCCTGAATCAAATGATTCAAGTTATCATATATCCACCAATTTTCCCAGTTTTGTGTAACTATTTTATCTTATTACTTTTACACAATGACGGTTCTTAATATGCAGAATTATTCTGTCCTATCTGATGCATTATAGTTTATTTCCTTTATGAATTCCAAGCATGTAACATCATTGTAAAAATGTGATACATTACTTTTGTCTAACAAAATCATAATGCAAATTTATATATTTGTGTTCATGTGGCCATCATTATCTTAAAATCAAGATGCCAACTTTATAAAGTCATCATCATGACAGATTAACAGTTTTGATGACATGTTCTACTAGAAACAGCATCTGCCTGCTAAACTTTTAACCACTCAGTGTTCTAATACATAGTTATCCCTTTTTCAATGTTACTTGCTTTTTAATAGGTTTCATACATGTTTCATATCACCTAGCCTAATTAATTGTTCTTAATTATATCAAACATTTAAATTACAAATAAACCTTAAATGCAACCTGATCCATATTATTTTTTCAAATTTAACCATTTCCTCCTTGGAAGCTACAAAGTCTACATACAAAAATAATCACAAAGACCCCTTCTTCTTT
Organism: Solenodon paradoxus; assembly: GCA_004363575.1. Lineage (NCBI taxonomy): Eukaryota > Metazoa > Chordata > Mammalia > Eulipotyphla > Solenodontidae > Solenodon > Solenodon paradoxus. Next base: position 14,319 of record RJWH01007383.1, on the reverse strand, counting down.
GTCCAATATATAATTTTGTTACTATTTCATCACTGATGACATATGTGGTTACATAAATAAAAGGAAAGTGAAAACATTCTGTAAGATTCAAATAATTCTGACTCGTGGCAAATTTACCTGATTCTAAAGATTATTCTTTGACTTTGACTTGTGGGGAAATGTTACCATCTCTTCAGCAGGTTCATCCACTCAGAATGAATATGCTCTTAATGTCACATGTAATTTATGTTTTATCAGAATGTCTATATGATGATTTTAATTTGCTTAAGAGATAGCATGTATAAAAATAATGGTTAAGTCATGTATGGGGTTTACATATCAGCTATTTGGATATTTCGTTTTGTCAAATTGCTAAACATCTTTGCAGATAAATATTGTTCTTTTTATGATGACTTTATGTGTTTTCATTGTAAAGTTTGGGTAAATACAGAAATTTCATTAAATTTTTTCTTTGATATTAACATATGGTTACCAATGTAATCCTGTACTCATACACTTAATGGGATGGATATGGTTACCAAATTTTTTAATTCTGATTATATCGTTAGGGACAAATGGAGAATATGTGGTGCATGAAATTGGAAGAGATACAATAAATGTACATAAGATAAGGAAGCAATCATTGAAACACCCTGGTAAGGACAAGATATACGGCACTTGAAATATTTCACATTTATTTATCTTCTTTAGAGTCTGATTACATATGGATCTTTCATGTAAATTGTTTCTGTAGTTCACTATTTCTAGTGAAGTCTTCATGAATTCCTCTAATTTATTGCATTCTTGTATTAAGTATAGATGTTAAATTACATCCATATTACTCATTGTGGCACTCATTCATTTTAGATGTAATTAATATAAAAACAATGATATAAAAACCTTAAATATGCTTGGTGTGTATATATCCATTTATATGCTATTCACTTTTCGTTCTATGTAGGTAAAGTTTTTGTGTATTTGAAAATGAAAAAAGTTTAACTGATGAAAGTGATAGGAGGAGGGACATAACAATAATGATTTCATTTTCTATACATGATGAAAATATCAAGTAAATTTGTCATATCTCACATCCAGTAAGTAAGTAGAGTTCTTTATTTATGAGATTATACAGCAAAACAGTCCTGGGATAAATATATATGCACTCTCCTTTGAATGTCACAGTGATACTGAGTAAATAATATGGCAGGCAGTGAAAAAGGGAAAAAGATTCAAAAGATCCTAACACAGCTTTGCTAGTAGAGTTTTATCAAGAGAAGCATGAAAGATTTCAGTAATCTGAAGAGAAAAATATTAGTAAAATACGATCAGTAAATTTAACTACAAAGCAAAAGAGCTGAGTTACTAAATAACTGAAAATAAAATAAATACACAAATCTATATATAAATAATTTAAAACATTAACATATAATTAACAAAGATAACAAGTTCATAAATATCTAGCTCCATAACTAAGAATGCAAGTTGAATTAATGTATTATTGTATCAAGTATAAGCAAACAAAACCTAAAGTGTAAATAAATAGTGAATTGTGATCCCTGCAGAGTTTCCTATATGTAGGTCTTTTAGAAAAGCAATCATTACAAAGTTCTTATTGTAACTATGTTCAAAGAATTAAAAAATGCCAGACTTGAAGAAAATAATGCTATGTTGAAAATAACGGATATTTCAACACAAAGGTTGAAATCAATATAAAAGAACAAAATACAACCCAGGAGTTAAAAGAGCCACTAAATGAAATGGTAAAAATAGAGAGAGAGACAGAGAAAAGATTGCCTTGATCTAAGAAAGAATTAGCACATTTAATATAGAAGGAACACTAGACAAAGAGCAGGTGGAACAGTGAAAGAACTAGACAATGATGGAAAAAATTGAAAACCATCCTGTAATTATTATCTTGAACATCCAGCCACAATGAAATCTAAGTGAAACAAACAAAAACAAATGAACAACCAGATGCATTATACTAAATATATTGAAAGACAGGATAGAGAGAAATCTTAAATGCAATAAGAGAAATGGAAGAGATTATGCAGAAGTAACACTGGCAAGATGAACTGATAACTTTGGCTTCAATAACTTTACAATCACAGCAGACAAATGGCAGATTGGGGAAATAAATTCAAAAGAAACACTAATGGAAATTTTTCTAACTGAAAGTTATCTAACACGTAATTTAATCTAAAAAAACTATAATAAAAATATCAAGTGGCAAAAACATGACTGTATCTATAATTAATCTATAATTACACATGACCATACAAATGCATACATCTCTTCATTTCTCTAAATCTGAAGGACTATTATATTTAAATGAAGGATAAATACACTCTCACACTCTAAAATATGCATATACATATATTGTGCATTTCACTAGTGCACCATCAAATTATGAATTCAAGGATGAATTGATGCATGAAAATAACACTAAATGGTAACTTGAATTCAAGGAACCACTGGTAAAAATTCCAGAATGTGAATAAGACCTTATATGAATCACATTGTAAATATATCTGTTCCAAATTCTTAATTCTTTTGAATGTATAGGTTAATGAAGAAATATTTACACAAACTTTTAAAACAGTATTCTAAATATTTGTACACATAACATGTAACAGGAGTCCATGAATAAAGAGCACGTGGCTATTTAGGCTCTTCATTTCTATAACTCGCTAGAATTTAATTAGCATAATCCTGAAATAGATTTCTAATTTTTTGACTGTGGTGATTAATTTATAATTCTGTGAAAGTGCTAAAAATAAATATTACTAGAATATTAAATGGCAAATTGTACACTATTAATCTCTCTCTACATATGTAAATGTGTATATAAATTAAATAGGTCAGATTTCTTTTAAATTAAGGATAATAATTGGTTGGGAGATATTACGAAAAAGAAAAGTTCAGTTATTGCTAGATTATAAGCTTCTCCATGGCAGCATTTTATGACCTAAGTGTTTAATACAATGACCCAAAAGAGCTATTCCATTGCCAATATGCTTACCGAACTATCCTTAGTTTTCTCAACTTAAATTAATCAATAGCTCTAATTGTATTTGTTGGGAAAAGGCTAAAATATATCATCAGTCTAAATTATATATTCTAATATTCTCAATTATATGTTGCTGTAATCATATTACTTTCAGAAATGTCACTAATTATTAAAAACTTCTTTTGTCCATTTGATGTGTCTTTGGTTTCAGAAGTGATATCCTATCTAATATTTACCTCTGTTTAGACTGTAGTGATATGGTGATATCAAAAACCATATGTATTCATGAACTCAGTCATTTCTTAAAAGGAATACTTCACATATAATGTCTAGATGCTACAAGGTTTCCATCTTTAGTTATATGCTGTGTTAGAACGGGTATTTTCCACAACGACATTATACATATGTGATCAGAGAGACCAGTCATACTTATTCGATTTGCAATAAGAATTTTTTAAAATAATTTTATTTGTTATTTTCTGCCATTGGACTGAGATGATAGTTTCCAAAATCACCTAAGAAGCAAAGCCACAGAATCAAGTGAAATACCAGTGCTCAGATTATTTCAAATGACTTATATCCTCTTGTCACTTAGAAGCTCTACATGATAAATGAGCAAGAGGCACATGTTATCTCCCATCCCAAATTACTTCTTACTCTCTTCCATCTCTAAAGCTTACTTAATTTAAAATTACATAACAAAAAGGAGACATGAAGTAGTTTGCTACTGGACCTGGATAGTATATTAAGTTCTCCCTCTCCAGCTTCATAACTCCCATATGAATAATTTTAATGTGTACATGAGCCTATTTTTTAGATACACTCTATAGGATGATTTAAATTTACACTAGTTTTAATATTTTATAGTAAATTAACAAGTTAAGGAATTTTAAGCCTATAGTCTGTTATCAATTCTGTCAACATCTTAATTTGTCACCTTGGTTAAATTACTAAACGTGCTAAGCCAAAATATAATGAGGCTTTCATGAATATAAAGACTTGTTATGATTCTAATGAATTATGTATCTGCAATACATAATTTTTAATAAAATTCTAACATGAAAAATTGTGTATTAAAGAAGTACTGGGATACACTCATTCTCAAATATGCACACACATGCAAACATAGAAACATTTGTTAATACATGTCTTACATAGTTATTTTGAACTATTTTATAGGAACTGATAAAGAACACTTACCAGCTGTTACTTGGAGAGATACAATAAAAAGGGAAACAAAGACACAATCAAGAATTATTTCTGGTAAGAACAAGAATATTGCAAGTTTGGGGTATATTTGTGTTCTTTTGATTTTAGTTAAACTTGACTTTTTGATGATCACAGACCTACAAGGTATTATTACATGAAAATATGAAATTCATAACTCCTAAAATTAGTTGAATTCTTGTTGGTACTGTAATAGAAAATTAGTTACATAAAAATTTCAAAGGTCATCTACTAAAATGTGATATATAAAAAGCCAATGCCTTCTGACTTTATGGAAATATTTCAGATGCTATTCTAACATATTTTTTCCATTAGACTAGAGAGGAAAGATCTTTGTTTACATCAAAGACAAAACGCTAGGTTATGAATGTGATGAAAGTTTTAATTTAGCAGCTATTTATTTCATCTGTTGCTGATTCCTCAAAATGATTACAATTTCAGGAAAATTAAAAACTGGCAGAGTAACAAGCTGCAGCATTGTTATTTAGTTCTTAGATTACACTACTACATCTGTCCAGGTACACCAGTGTCTGGCACAATTCATATTTCTGTGGAAACAAGAAGACAGAGAACAAACTGAGAAATTAGTGAAAGAAAATTTGGAGAGAACCATGATAAAACACTGTCTTGAAAAGTGGAGCAACACTAGATCTTCAAAAAACAGGGAATTAAAATTCATAAAATAGGAAATAATGCAGCCCAAATCCCTAAATAATCAGGCGAAAAAGTCAAAAACCTCCAAAGTCAATTGAAACACGGTATCCAGATTTACTACAACATATTACTGAAAGCCAGTGTTTTACCAAAATATATAAATATATTAACATTCAAAATGCAAAATTAACAAAAGTATGACCCAAATATAGAATACCAGCAGATGAGAATTTATAGGGTACATGCCTGATGTCAGATAAGATGGACATAAAATGAATATAAGTAAAGAGAGATCTTGTTTATAAGGAGAAAATGGTGACAACATCTCATCATATAATATCAACAGTGTGATATAACTTATATTTTAAATATAATATTACATATTGTATATTTTTAATACAATGAAAATCTGGAGTTGAATGTAAAAAAGTACCATAACAACACACTTGAGGAGGGCAGGAGTAGATTTGAAGTGTCTGACAAGTATGCCAAACTTAATTATGTTATCAGTGGATGTAGAGCATGGAGAAAGGGTCAAAAAAGTCAATGGAGAATTAAAATCTGAAAACTCAAAAAATTTTATGGTAAATATTCATCTGCACAACCAAACCCAATGTAATAAGTAAATAATAGCAAAAAAATCCACAACCAGTTCCAACATAGTGAAAATATTCTGTCTTTGGAGGAGAAGAGCGAAACTCAAAGGAAAAACATCTACCATGTAAAACAGAACACCAGAGGATGAGCATTGCACTTAACACCAGAAAATATGGAGATAAGAAGGTAGCAAAATTTCATAATCCAAATGCTGAGGGGAAAAGTGACACCAAGTTTTATATCAATTAAAACATACCTTTCAAAAATGAAGTTGGGATGAAAATGTCAAATAAATATTCATTAGGAGAACTCATTGCTATTAGAAATGTCTTTCAAAAATGTGAAAGAATAATCTTCAAGTGAAAATGATAGAATAGACCTCACTCAGTAATTTGATTCACTCCCACAAAATATCATGGAATTATATAATCCCAAAAATGTAATGCAGTTCACTGCAGAGTAGCATCACAAAGGTTTATGGAATAAATAAGTTATTTGTATTTGTTAAGGAAATGATACTAGACATTAATATTATTCCAAAAGAACAGAAGTCACATATTATAAATATGGTTAAAAAACAAACATTGTAATATACTTTTATATAAGTGTATATATACTTGTTCATTCTTCTGTCATCCTCATAATAAATGCATAAATACAAATAAATGCATATGTACAGAGACATATTACAAAGAACCTCACATGTAAAGGTGTAATATGTACAATAAAAGTGCAAAATTAGGAAGGTGTATTGGAGCTGTGTAGGAGTAATACTTTTATCTCTCTATACCTCAGTGATATAAGTGAATGAATTTTACAGTTGCTGAATTGCTGATTGAACTTCTCTAAATATAACCAGTAGGAAGGAAGAATTGGACAATTTAAATGGCGAATTGTATAGTATGATCTATGTTTAATTAATGACTCAGTGTTCTACAGTCAAAGATTTTATGTTAACAATAGGAGATTATTTTAAAGGAAGCAGATTATGACTCAGGAATTTCTGCAGAGAATGCTATTTAATGCAAAATAATTTACCAAATATTACCTCAAATACGATTTGATTGCAGCCCTGTTTCTCTGTAGGTCCTTAGTTTTCTAGATTGAAATGAATCGAATGTAAATTATGGACACTGGGTAATGATGATGCATCAATGTAGGTTCATCAGTTCTAACAAATGGAGCACCTTCTAGAGGATGTTGATAACAGGGCTGTTTTTGAAGGTGTGTGTGGGGAAAAATGGGCGTACTGAAATTCAATCACCACACCACATGGTCAGCTTTGGTGTGAACATAAAGTTTCTCTAAAAATTAAACTCTAATAATTCCTTTAGTTTTTATTATTTACTTTAATGAAGAGATATTGCACTATAATATTAAAAAGGTTTAGGGTATATACCCTAGCAGTTCAACCTCTGTGTCCAATATAATAAGATCACCACACTTTCAGTTTTTCCATCAACTTACAATTAATATCCTCCACCCAATATGCATACTCCTTGTCCTTCCTGCAATCTTTGATTTACATATTCATTCATTCATTCATTTTTTGTTAAAAGTCTATTGCTGTTGCATAGTATTCAGTTGATTATATATACTACATCTTTATTCACTCATCTGTCAGTAGACATTTATGCTGTCTCCAGTTCTTGGCTATTGCAAATAATGCTGCAATGAACATGTGGATGCATATATCTCTCCAAACAGTTGCTGTTGTGTTTTTAGGCAAATATTCAGTAGAGGAATAACTGTCAAATGATATCCATTCCCAATTTTTTGTGTAATCTCCAAACTACTTTCAATAATGATTGTACCATCTTACACTCTCACCAACAGTGTATAAGGGTTTTCCATTCTCCACATAATCTCTAGAACTTATTTCTATTCTTTTAGATAAGAGCCATTCTCACTGGTATAATGTAGTAAGTATCCCATTGTTCCTTTGATTTGTATTTCCCTAATAAGAGAAGCAGATTTTCTTTTCATGTGCTTACTGTCCATCTGTATATCTTTTTGGAGAGATGTTTATTAAGATCCTCTGCCCACTTTTCATTGGATTGCTTTTATTGAGTTTAATGTGTTCTTTACATATTTGGGATATTAACCCTTATCAGATGTATAATGTAAAAATATTTTCTCCCTTATCAGATGTCTTTTTGTTTCGATGTAGTTTCTTTTGTTTTCTAGAAGCTTTTTAACTATGTAATCTCATTTATTTATTTTGGCTTTTATTTCCCTTCCTATTGAAGTTCAGTTCCCAAAGACATATTTTAGATCAGTGTCCTGCAGTGTTTTAATTATGTTTTCTTCTATGTATTTTATGTTTTCCAGCCTTACATCTAAGTCTCTGATCCACTTTGAATTAATTTTTATATATGGTGTTAGGGTAATGATCTGGTTTCAGCCTTTTGCAATTGGCTGTCCAGTTTTTCCACACCACTTATTGAAGAGACAGTCTTTGCTCCATTGTAAATCTTTGAAATTTTTGTCAAAGATTATTTGTCCAACTCTCTGTGTGTCTCTCTGTCCCTCTCTCTGTATCTCTGTGTCTCTCTATCTGCCCCTCTCTCTGTGTCTGTCTGTCTGACATATATATATATATATATATATATGAATTTATTTCCAGACTCTCAATTCTGTTCCATTGATATCAGGAGGTGACACAGGCATTTTTGCATTTTTTCCTCAGGATAGATTTTGCAATCCTAGGTCTCTTTTTTCCAAATACATTTCATCATTTTTGTCCCATTTCTGTAAAGAATGCTTTTAGGATTTTAATGGGAATAGCATTAAATCTACATATTGCTTTAGTTAATATGACCATTTTAACTATTTTTATTCTTGAATTCATGAGTATGTACCTTTCCATTTATTTGTGTCAGCTGTTTCTTTCAAAAATGTCTTATAATTTTTAGCATATAGATCTTTCACACCCTTGGTTAAGTTTATTCCAAGATATATCATTGTTTTAGATGCAATTGTAAAGGGATTGTTTTCCTGGAGTTCTCTTTTTGAATTTTTGTTGCTTGCAAAAGAAATGCAACAGATGTTTTAATATTAATTTGTAATATGTCATTGTATTGTATTTATTTATTATTTAAAGCAGTTTTTTACTTTAACCTTCGGGATTCTCTATATATATCTTGTGTTTTCTGTATACAATGATAGTTCCACTTCTTCATTTCCAATGTCGATACCTTTTATCTCATTTTCCTGTGTGATTGCGCTGATCACGACTTCCAATCCTATGTTGGATAGAGTGGTAAGAATGGACATTCTTACTTTGCTCTTGATTGTACAGGAAAAACTTTCATTTTTTTCTCCAATGAGGAGTATGTTGGCTGTGAATTTTTCATATACAGCCTTTACTGTGTTGAAGTACATTCTGCCTATACAAATTGTTTGGAGAGTTTTTAACATAGAATAATGTTGAACCTTGTCAAGTGCTTTTTCTGCATCTATTGAGATGATCATGTGGAATTTTCCTTTAGTTTTGTTGATGTACCACATTTATTGACTTACATGTGTTAAGCTATACTTGAACACCTGGATTAAATCCCACTTGATCATAATGTATGATTTGTTTAGTGAATTGTGGAATTTGGCTTGCTAGTATTTTGTTGAGGATTTTTGCATCAATATTCATCAAGGTAATGGGCCTATAATTTTAAGCCCTGCTTTATACCTAAACCAATATGCATAGAACTATTAAAAGGAATATTTTTGTAAATGAATTTTATAATATCATCTAAAGGTTAAAATATCTCACAGATATAACTAACAAGCATTAATGCATAAACATATAGATAGATGCATTCAGAGAGTCTAGAATTTTCATTCTATAATTTTAACCATAAATTAGCAGATTGCTATAATACGGTTTCTGGTTTATATTTAAAAGAGCTTTTTTTCCACTTCATGTTTCTGGGATATGGCACAAGTTAAGGTAAACAAATTGATTGCCATGCATTTTGTGGAAGATAATTTTTAAGATTTCCTTTCATCCTGATGTGCAATTTTATGAAGTTTGTAGTTTAAATTTTAGGTGACTAACTGAGGGGATATAAAACAACTATCTGGATGTCCCACTAGCTCTTCTGAATTGGCAATATATCCAGTTCTTTGCACAAATAAATTTCTTTTCAGCTTTACATGGTTGTTTTAGAGGTCTTGATTCCTTTGAGAGCCCTTGACATATGGTACAGGGTTGAAAGTTCAAGTGAATATAAGGTACTGAGGAACTCAAATGGTGAGAGAAATATCTGAAATAATGGATAGAGGAATGGAGGAAATAGTGAGTTGAAGGAGTCATAGCACAGTACTCAAGAGAATTAAAGGGAAGTTTGAAGGTGGTAAAAGGAAAGAAGGGTAGGAATGATATAAAGGAGAGTCTTTAAAGGGGAAAGTTTGGGGAGATGTTGTTGGAGAGATAATAAGTTTTCCAAATGGCTATTGAAGTTTTAAATGGCCCTTAGTGAAATAGTTGCAACAATCAACGAAGCAGATAGAGTTGAAGAGTACATAGTTAACAGGAGCTCAAGAAGCAGTTTCAGTCAAGGAAGTCTTATGTTCTTAATTATGTAGCTTTATAATTTAATGGAAAGCATGGGGCTCTAACACACCTGCTGTTTCTTACAGAGACTGGTCTCTTACAAACAAAGAAGCCCCGGATTCTAATTCAGCCTCTGTTTGCTGGGGACTCTAATCAGAATATACAGTATACTCAGAATCTTAAGAATCAAAATTTATCTTCAACTGCAGACTTAACACAATATAAACTAGCAATTTCTAGTAAAGAGGAAAAGAAAATTAGAGTGATAAGACTGGCATGGCAGAATAAGCAGCTATAGAAAATTCTAAATCACAACCAAAGAGCATATGTTAAATGCATGCAATTCTCATTTAGTCATCACCTGACAACCAAGTATGGGGTGAGATAAAGGAGCAGGGACAAACATATGCTGGCCCCTGTGAACCTAATAGTATTAAATCTTTATATTGCTTTAGGTAATATGACCATTTTAACTATGTCAATTCTTCCAACCCATGAGCTTGTTTCTTTGTGTTCTCATCTATTTTTTAAAACTTTCTTATAGTTTTCAGTGTATAGGTCTTTTACTGCTTTGGTCAAATTTTTCAAGATATTTCATTTTTTTGAAACATTGTGCATGGGATTGTTTTCCTGATATGTTTTTCTGAATTTTCATTGCTTGCATATAGAAATGCAATAGAATTTTTCTAATTAATTTTGCAGCCTGCCCCTTTAGTGTATGTTTATTCAGAATTTTACTGGAGTCTATATATTATCATGTCATCAGCAAACAGTGATAATATCAGTCTTCCTTTCCAATTTGGATACATTCTACATCTTTTTCTTGTCTGATTGCAGTGGTTGGCACTTTTAAGACTCTTTTGAATAGTGGTAAGAGTAGATAGACATCATTACTCTGTTTCTGATCTTAGAAGAAAATTTTTTTCAGTTTTTTTCCATTAAGGATTAGAACAGCATGCTCCTTCTCCCTTCACCACCTCTTGGGAATCACCTCTAACAGAAAGGAATTCCATTTTCACATTTAGATATAAAAGAAAACTCATAAAAATAGAACTCCAAGAGAATTCAGCAAATCAATTCAGTGAGGTCAAAACATAATTAGGGAACAGAATGCAGAAATTGAAAGTCTTCAAAAGAAGCTAATAAGATCCAGGAAATAAAGAATGGGATAAACAAGATCAAGAACACCAAAGAAAACTATGGAGACAGACTGAACCAAATGGAGTAAGGATCAGTAACTGAATTACAGAAATGTATAAAGAGGCCAAGTGGAAGATAGATATAGATATAGATATAGATATGTATATAGATGTATAGATAGACATAGATAGATATGGATATAGCTATAGATATAGATGATATAAATATAGACAATGTAAAAAAGAGAAAGAAAAAACACACTCCAAGAACTATCTGACTCAATTAGGAAAGACATCATAAGAATAATAGGTATCTCAGAAGGTGAAGAGAAAAAGAAGGGAACAGAGAACATATTCAAAAATAATTACTGAAAACTTGCTAAACCTAGGGAAGGAAATGAACATGCAAGTCAAGGAAGCCAACAGAACACTTAGTTATCTAAATGTAAAAAGATCTACATCAATGTATATAATTTTGAAATTGTAACAAAAAATCCCAAAACAAAGAAAGAATATTAAAAGTGGCCAGACCAGGAGAAAAAAAGCAAGTAATATATAAAAGTTATCTGATCAAGTTTATCTCCAGACTTCTCAACAGAAACCCTACGGTATAGGAGAGAATGGAATGTTGTTTTCAGATACTCCAATATAAAAAGTGCCAGCCTAGAATACTATGTCCTGCAAAACTCATTCTCACATTTGAGGAAAAATACCCTACAAAAAACAAAGAATTTGCTGCCAAGAGATTGCTCCTACAAGAACTGTTAACAGAGGCTCTTCTACCTAAATCAAAAAGTAGGAAACCTACAGAAAACTAAACCAGTGAATAACTAGATAGAAAAACAGAAAACTAAAGTCAAAATGCCAGTAGCAAGTCCTCAAATTTCAATAATCTCTCTGAATGTGAATGGACTGAATTTACCTACTCAGAGACATCGAGAAGGTAGAGGGATTTGTTTTTAACAGCCCAACTATATGCTTTTTGCAAGAGACTCTCTTAAGATTCAGAGACAGCATAGACGTAAGTGAATAGATGCAGAGAGCCAATGATGAATCTGGAAAAAGCAGGAACCACCATACTAATCTCAGATAAAATAATCTTCCAACAAAAAAGATAAATAGGGTCATTATATAAAGATGAAAGGATCAATACAAGAAGACATAGCATTCATAATATACATGCACCCAATAAATGAGCACCCACATATATCAAGCAAATAATAAGAGATCTTAAAGGGAGATACAGTCAGCAATATAATAGTAGGCGAATTTAACATCCACTTACAGTAAAAGATCACCCAGACAGAAAAAATAAAGAAATAATGGTTTTAAATATTATATTAGAAGAGATGGGCTTTATACATAAACATTTCCCTATAAAACAAGAGAACATTTTCTTCAAGTGCCCATAGAACAGTCTCAAGGATAAACCATATGTTGGGGAGCAATTCAAGTCTCAATTTACAAAGATTGGAATTATATAGCTATTTTTAAGAGACTATACATTGCAATTTTACTTGTGAAGGAAAATACATTTTAGCTTTTGATTTAATGAGTCCATCATCTAAGTATGAATGAGCTGCCCGTATAAATCTGGAATTACATTTTATCAGAATTTTTCAGAAATAGTTTTTATTTACTTAAGTAATTGCATGTATAATAAAGACACTGCTTAAGGTATTATGTGCTAAGGTTGTATATGATCTTTGTCAGATCTGAATATTTAGTTTTAGTCAAATTCTAAGCATCTTCATGCTTGGACATAATGATGCTTGTAAAATTACTCTGGGTATTTTTATTTTAAGATTTATGATTCCTTTTTTTAAGGAAAAGTGCAGGCAGAAATGAAGACAAGCAGAAGTAGGCAGGAATTGAGAAGAGGAAGAATCATTTTATTTATTTTATTTAGTTGTTCTTTGATTTTCTCCTGGCCCCGGATCATGAACTCAGGTTCTTCTGATATATGTAGACTGTATCTGGTAAACTTAACCATTAAGACACCAGGGTACACAGTTTGTGATTCTTTATACAGACATTTCATTGTAAATTAAACTTAAAAAATAATGTGAGTCCTTCAAGAAAACACAAGCATAGACACATAACATGGAAATGGCTGTAAAACAGTGTTTTCAAATCTAATTATTTTTATAGGTACAAGTGGAGAACACTTGACAGATTCAACTGGAAGAGAAATAATAAATACAAAAAAATTAAGGAAACAATGATATTTCCTGGTAAGAAACAAAAATATGACACACACAATATTTCACATTTATCTTCTCTGTGGTTTAAATATGTTTGAATTTCTAATTAAAACGTTGATATTTCACTGTTTCTGGCCAAATATCATGAAATCCTTGCTTTAAATATCATTGTAAGTTTAAATGTCAAAGTAATGTAGCATGTTTTATTAGTTGTATCACTCTATCATATAACTAATTAGTAAAACCAATATTATAGCATTCTTAGAATATGCTTAGTACATATATATCCATTTATAGTATACTAATTTCCATATCTAACATAAGTGAAAATTTATATTAAAATTTGCAGATGCATAAGGAAAAATTATGAACGTGAAATGAAGTGGGATCTATGAGATAGTTATTACATGGGTTATTATTCAGTGTATACGATATCAATGTCAGGCAAATAGGTCATAACTCATCAGTAATATTTCATTAGTTATACCTTGTGTTCACATATTATAGAATATTCCTGAGGTAATTATGATATGCTTTCTTCTTTGATTTTTGCTGTTACGTAAAAAATGAAAATAGCTTAATAAAAAACGGGGAAGAGATGCTGAACATGACTCAAGGAACTACTGAAGAGAATTTGGAATTAGCGAAAGAAAATGCTGGTAAAATAAATTTGTAAACTAATATGACCTGTGTCATAATGAACTAAGTAACTAATGAATGAAATAAATTACTATCAGAGTAGAGGCAGCTACCAAAAATGAATAAATGAACAAGTGAGTAATAAAGGAAATCCATGAAATAACAACTTTCACAAAGGGAAACAAAAATCAGAATCTAGAGTTAAGTAGTAAATTGTGACACCTACTCAAGACAAAGCAAACAACAGAGACTGCTAGGGAGACTCTAATGTAGCAGTAGTAAAACAATACAAAGTAGTTATTACCACTATGGTCAAAG
>RJWH01007382.1:0-40925 GCA_004363575.1 Solenodon paradoxus | reverse complement strand
CCCATTCAAGGGCTCTGGTGCCAAAGACAACCCTTCCCCCCACCCCCAAGATTTTGTACAACGGACAAAACCCTTGATTTCTTTCTAATTTCAGGAATCAAACCAAAGGGCTTTTTTTCCCAGTGTTGTATTTAGCTGCATACTAAAAGTATATTGTATTATAATATTAATGATGACAAATGAACAGATTCATAATAACACATGTAATTTTATATACTATGCAGCTAATCACTAATAAAGTTATAAGGCCCCCAAATAAAGGTATCACTTTTCCTTAAATGTGAAGGAAAAGGCTTGCTTCTTAAATATATTTACCACAGATTCTGTGACTCATCTCTTAATTTCTTCCTTCATAATTAACATGCTTTGTGTATCATTTTTTTCCCTTTAAAATCTCTGTGAATCCCAAAACACCTCTTCTCCACTCACTTATTCATTAAGCAAACATTTGCCGATTGCCTGCTATATGCCAGGCACACAGGTAGCCTGAAAGGGAATTATTAGAACTAGGAAATCAAGATCTTAAGGTAAATGGCAGCTTTATCAAGAAGACTTGTTGATGACACTTAAGACATCTATTTTAAATCATGAAGAAGAACCCATGTCATGGAATATGTAAAAGGTTATACAAAATTCAGCTCTCTAACATTCCCAGCCAGGAAACATGGTGGGGTGGGAAGGAGTGTCAGGAACCTCTGTGTAACCTAAAAAGATGTCACAAGTTACTACTGCCATCTAGTAATATCTGAAAAACAGGCGAGCCCTGGTGGAGTAGGCGTTGGGTCAGCTGCCTCCAAAGGAATGCAGTCCAGGTACATCCCAAGGACCTAGGTTTGAATTCTGGGTCTGGGGGTGTGGGCAAGAGACGACAACCAGTGCGAACAACTAAATAAAAATCAAGTGCTTCTTCCTCCTCTCTTCCTGCCTAACTGCCTACTCGCCTTCATCTCTCTTTTCCTTTCAAAAAAGAAAAAAAATTGAAAAACAAAAACAAAAAATCAAAATGGGTGTCTCAAGATTTCACACAAGCATGCACTTTATTACTTCATCACTTTAAGTTTAGTTATCACGTTTCCAAGTTGGCAAATGGGTAAATGGGTGGGCATATTAACAGAAAGCGGAAAGGCAGAGAACAGAAAGAAGAGCTAGAAAACCTATTTTTCACAAACAAAACTCACCAAGCACAACAGTCTAGACCCCTTTCGTGGGGATTACTCTCCTTTATTTCTAAATTCTGCCTTTGATAATTACCCCTTGATTGTACACTCTGCTTTACAGGCAAACAGCATGTTTATTATCATTATTACCACTGTCGTATAAAATAAAAGTGAACAAAGCTGAATAACTTTCCCTAACAAAGAAAGTGAGGCTCAAATTGACAGTAAAATGACTTGTTCTCAGTCACAACAGTAAACTGAAGTAAACCTCCTGGGTGTGAATTGACATGTTCACTGCCCTTATGCTTTTTGATAGATGGCCTCAAGAAACAATATATATTCTTTATAATATAAACCCAAGTCAGAAATCAAAAGGTAAAATATATTAGCATAAATTGATCAAAAACAGAGCTAGATATGAACACCATGACCATCCAAAATGATTGATCAGTTAAGTACAAATATTTTAACAAGTAAATAAAAACAACTGTGATTTAAAGATGCTCTTTCCCTTTCCGGAAACATACAAAATAGTTCAATTCTCCAAGAGATTTTGGTAAAAGGTGTTTTAGCTTCACAGTGATATTGCATCAAATGCTTTATCCCCAGATAGCATAAGTATGTAGATAAAGATGAAAAACAAAAAGACATCCTCTATGTAGCAAGTAGTTAAATAATATTAACAAATAGGTAACTCTTTCCTTTCAACAAAGTTATTTAGAATGCTAATTAAATTATTCAAAATAGAAACTTTTAAAAGTCTGATCAATCTACACTTACTTTTTTTTTTTTTTTTTTTTTTGACTATTTCAACATACTTAACAAGTAAACGCCGGTATATTAAAAAAACCTGTGTAATTAAGAAGGTGGGTCTTGCCTCTGATTTTTACTACTGTACTATATAAACTAATGCTTGGAAATATTCTGGAAAGTCTAGAAAAATGCTTTCTAAGGATAAAAATCTTCATTTTGATTCTTTAAGCATTTCTCTGTCTCTAGGCTGCACAAACACAACTAATGCTAGAGTTTACAAGGAAGAAAAAAAAACGTTACCAGGTCTTTTCAAATGAAGTGTTCCCTAAGCATTGAGTATACAGGTTCAGATATGACCATAATAAAAGGAAACAATGCCTGCCTCACTTGGAAAATGTGAGAACCTAGGCCTTTCTTCACCCCAGTCATGTCCTTGTCAGGACACATGTTAAGCATTTCAAATGCAAGAATATAAAAATTGTTAACACAGGACCTTCAAGTTTTATTATGCATTTTCCTCCCAATAACCGGAGCAATATGAAAGCCAACAAGACCTGAGGACTGCAGTGACCTTACATTATGAAAAGTTCAAATGGAAAATAATGATACGTTCAGAAGCTTAGCAACTATCTTTCTGGGAGGTTCCAAATAACTTAGCATCCCATCAAAATCATCTCAGATTATTAACGGTCTGTTTATTTTGTCAAACTCTTTAATACTCTTGTTAAAGCCATAATCACATGATAAAGACACCCTATAACATCCCTTCTTCCTAAAGAATATCTCTGTTATATAATTACATAGTTATTAAGGCCAAACCCTTTACAGGATCAAGTTCTCATTGGGACTTTGAAATAATTTTCTTGCATGAGCATCAAGCACACTGTACAATGTTAATAAACCACACCAAATTAAAAGAATGCCTCTAATAAAGTGAGCCTTTTTACAGACTATACTTATCACTTAGCCTTTTAAAGGGAAATGTGGAAAGCAGAAGGGAAATCTTCTAAAGAAAGCATCCCACAACTTTAAAAATCAACTGCTCCTTTTGAAGGAGGAGGAAGGTGGTATTAAAAAAAAAAGAAAGTATCTGCTTTCCAACTAAACTCACCTTCTGAAACACTGTATCTGCCTGTGTAGGTTGTCCTGGGGAAAACCCATGAGTACCCCGCAATCCCACTACCAAGAGATCTGATTTTTTTTTTTTTTCAGCCGCACGATGGTTAACAATTTTGTCTGTCAATAGATTAGATATATCATTTGCTTTCCATTTTTCTACTAATCCAAAACATAGGAAATTATCAGTTTCTGATAAAAAAAAAATAGCCAGGATAACTACATTCCTAAAGCCTAGAAAACTCATGTTTTAGTTAACCTATATTGCTCTATCTGGGAATATATTTCGACTTTACAAAATAATGGCATTAGCTCCCTGATGCCCATTACTCCTGTTGTCTTGCACTCTTTCAAGAGTAGAGATACACAGAGAAATCACTGCTGTCTTAACCTGTCTTAGCCAAGATCATTCTTCATGATTAAGACTAATGTTTCTCCATTTTTTATGTTTCAGCAAGGTGAATAACTGTACCTTCTATGCCATTCAACTTCAAGTTCAAACATTCCCCTCTAAATGTTTCTATCTAGCTTCCAGTAGAAAATATCCTCTCCTCAACCACAAGTTACTGAGCCTCTCATCAAAAAAGAAAATTAAAAAATAAAGGAATCCAAAAATCAGCAGACAGATCCAAGAATCCATCTCTGGCATTTAACTCTGTGTCCTTGGGCAAAGGGCTTAATATATCTGATCTTCAGGTTTCAAATAGGTCACAGAAACCATTTGTAGTGAGAATTATGAAGTATATAAGGTGCCTAGCCTGAGGCCTGGTATGTATAGGTTTTCAATAGAAGACTGTTCTTACTATATACCATGAAAGATTTATTCTGTTCAGGGATGGCAGTTATATATTCCCTTTGAGAGTAAGAGGATTTCCTGATTCCTTTGATTGGAATTCTATGGGTTGAAAAACATAATTAAACTAGACATTCTCAGAAAGTACATTTACATTAATATTAATTAATGCAAACAGCTGTTTGAAAAAGCCAGCCTGATAAACCTGCTTCTTGGTCAGGTGTGAAATCCTATTGTTCTCAAGTTATGAGTCATTTGAGTTAATGACTTATTCCACTAGATAAGTTAGCTACCAAGGAACTGCACTGTATACAAAGAAATTGCTTTTGAGAAATACTATACCCACTGTCACATAGAAATTAACATTTAATAAACAAAAAATAAATGTGTTATCCTCAGCATAAGAACAAAAGAAAAAAACACCACCACCACATTAAGTTACATTAACAAAGACCTACAGCAATGTTTGCTAATAGGTATTAGATCAGCTATTGCCCACCCTTCTCTCTGGTCCTCACACCTAATCTAGTTAGGTACTAACTCACCTTTGGATTGCTTTCTGTCTCCTCCTGTCTCTGGTCTAGTATACGCTAAATTATAAGCACTATTTAGTTCTCTGCCTGGAGCATTAGAACTCAAAACTCTTTAAGGACACAGGGACTCAGTTTATATCTGGTCCCTGGCAGTAACCTATAAATGCCTACTCCCTAAATTTCCTTATTACAGTAACCTTTCAGCTGTCACAGTCTTCACATTATTTGATCTGCTTAATACTCTGGTAAATAATTAGTTAGGTTAACCACATTTAGGTCCCCTGATTTTCCAGTTACAAACTTAATGGCACACTTTTGCACAGACCAAGTGATTACTCACAGAATTGTCTTCCACATAGCTCTGCAGTTCCTTAGTGGGAGAGGAGAAAGCATGTGGTAAAAGCAATCCAGGATAGGAGATAAAGAGAGACAAAGTAGGACTGACACTAATATGTTAATGTGATTTGCTGTGTAGTTGAGATTCAGAAGTGGCCTGGTAGAGTGAGTAGGTTGGGAGACTCTTCTTACTTAATAATTCACCTGACCAAGTTTCTTAACCTCTAGGAGCCTGCTTCAACATCTGTGAACTGAAGCCTCCCGCCTTAAAAATCAACCTTCCAGCTTTACTACATCTCTGTTTCTCTAATGATTCACAAGGCTATTCAGAATATCATAATTACAGAATCTTTTGCAAACATCAAATATCAGTGTAGTGAAGAGACGATTAATAAACATTTCTAAACTACAGAATAGTACCCATGAAGTGAATGTTTACGCTAAAAAATAAAAAATAAACGATTTTCTTAGGAAAGCTTCAGAAATTATAGCCCTCACTACCCACCCCCAACAAAAAACAAATTAAACGCTCATCTCATTCAAGTGAATATTAACTACAAAGGAAGATGCCTTGGTTTTCCAAGGTTTCCCCTCAGTGTTCAGGTCTCCTTTAAAATACATAGAACTTAAAAGGTCAAGTATTCAAAGACCTTAACAGAAAAGAATTTAAAAAGAAAAAAGAAAGAGGGTGCCAGGGTTTAAAGACAAGGTGAAACTTCTAAATATTTGCTACAAAGAAGTAAGGTCTACACAATCTACATTTATAATTGGATATTGTTTTCTTTTAAGAGCCTGCAGCAGGCTTGTTGGATACAGCCAGGAGTTAGCATAACACAATGGAAACCCAACCTGCAAGGTAAAACAGAGTGGCAGTGAATGAACTGCTTGCTATGTTTTTTATTCTTGTAGAATAACATGTAGATGCATCTATCTAAAAAAATAAATAAATAACCAGGTGCATTATCCAAATGTTCAGTTCCTAGGGACACTAACAGTTGTCTGTCCGTGGAAATTTCATTTCTGTTTTTTACACAAATCATCGCTTCCAAGCATTGATGTTAAAAACAGAAAACAGTCTAGTACACAGTGGCTATAAATGCCAAATCAATTTTCAGCAGATAATAAAGTCCATGTTTTACAATCAGCAATGCACTGTTTTACTACCCAAAAATGTAAGCTAATAATATATAGCTCTACTAAATGGAAAATGCAGATATGCTGTTAAAAAACGGGCCGGCCGTGAGAGGATGGATCATTTCTGCAGGGACCTTCTTAAAGCTATGTGTAAGTGTTTTGAAAATATCACATGATGTGGCCATGTGTTAAAAATTACAGCCAGTTAAGTTCTCTGCTAAGAAAAATATGTGGGCAATTTATGAAATGCACTCCAGGATGGAGATGTCTTAAGTAAAACCAGATTTTGAAAACAAATCTTTTTTTTTTTTTTTTTTTTTTTGAAACTTGAACTTAAAAAAAAAAGTTCCAGGCACATCTGGAGAGCAGGACCATTGAGAAAGGGTGGTCTGACCTAATACTAGCCATCTTCTGAAAGAACAGCACTATTTCTGGGCTACACAGATTGTGTTCACTTATTGTCCTTTTAAGGAAACAGTCTTGAAAGCATTTTGTAGGTCAACATATGTTCTTTGATAATATTATACAAAGATTGATAAAAATATAAATGCTTCAGAAAGCACAGTCATCTCCTGAAGCAATGTAAAACCCATGGTCTCCCAGTCTTCTCCTAAGAAAACATTTTCTTTTTCTTAAACACAAGGATCTAGTTGTTACAAAGTGACAGGCAGTGAAATGATATTTCCTTAGATTGAGTTAAATCATAAGAATGGTTTAATCTATTTCTTTAAAGCATGCGTGGCCTCCTTTGACTTTCCATCGTTCATTCCATAACAGTATTCGATCAACAGCTAAAGTGTTGGGTTTTTTTTTAACCCAAGTATTTCTCGAAACCCCTGGACTGACTTTTTTTAACCTATCCAACCCCAGAGACTGGCATGTCTTTGAATAAATTCAGTTTATGCACATCTGTTTCCAGAGATCTCCATTTTTATGAAAAGGTCCAATATCTAAGAATTGTGACATCAAGTTTGAGACAACCAGGAACCAGTTCTGACACCTGACCTACCAAAAATAGTAACAACAATGTTGATAAATACATAATCAAATTATTTTTTAAAGTGATACTCTCAGATTACTCCACACACATCCTTTTAATCTTCTACACATCATGTCTTACTTAAGAAAACGAAATCTGCCGCAGATGGTTAAACTTGTCCATTAATATAAGTACATATGTACAGGCTAAAATATGCTAAAAACAAATTAAGAGGTAGTTCATCTGATAGTAGAGTTTAGAAAGTGCAGATGGGTGTCAAAAATAGCCAAGTGTCAGATCTGCTCAAGTATCGCCACTCTGGCACATGCTCTTAGTCACAGCTGTTAATACATTCTCTGCATCCAAGTACAAGGTTTTCTAACACAGTTGATGAGAGTGAGAAGCACTGCCCACACTCCAGGATACTGCTTCAGAGTCAGTCTGATATTAACGACTTAGCACTGAAACAAATTTATCAATGATTCTAAAACTTCAACGATATAGTTCAAGGCATGTTAAATGAGAATGCTGTGAGATTAGTCTAAAATCATGTAACTAGGTAAGGGGAGGAGGGTTCTCTCTAATTTCTTTCACCTATGATCATTCACACATATCTATTGTGGGGTTTTGTTTTATCAACACAAAATACACTCTTCAAAATGCTAAGACATTAGATCACTGAACATAGTTCTTAAGAGCATAAAACAAAGAAGGATTAAATTATAACAGAAACATCAGGTGCATCTGTGCTGTGATAATTAGGCAAAACAAAAAACACAATACCTTTTCACACTGATTTCCTATCACATACCCAATGCACATGACATCTTCAGTTGGATGGTATATATACAGCAAGATGAATGCTTACAGAGTTAAAATGACCTTTCAAAGACCTCAGCCATTGTCCCTTTTTCATTGATTTTCCCCATGTATCAGCTACATACGTTCCCAGTCTACTGAACTAATGAAAAAGTGCAGTTCTGTCAAAAATGCATCACTAATGAGGAGGACTACAAGATATCCTAATAGGAAAAACATTCTTCAAACAACTGGCAATACCTACACACAACTGTGGTTGCAGAAAACTGGCAGATACTGTTTCCAAACACCATCTGTGAGGTGTACAAACTCTGCGACCAAGCACAGCCTCTTCTGCCTGTCCTGCTGAAATGGTCAGGCAAACCAGTCCACCAGCCGGGAGGATATCTAGCTGCCCTGTCTTTCTTAATCTGGAGAGAGGCTACCTGAAGCAGGCACAGGGCAATCCAGACAGTTTTTGAGAAGAGCAGAAACAGGCTTCTCCCCCTCTCAGGATGCTCCCAGACTTCTTTCTCCCTAAAAGCAGAATTGTTACTGGCTACAGCCACAGAAACACTCTAGGCTCCAAAGATAATATTTTTCAGAGGAAACTGACACACACGAAATTTCCAAGACCACAACAGCTTCAGTCATTCAGCAGACTTTTTGTTTTTAATTAAGCGATTTCAAAGATTTGTCCGATGACACTGAAGAACGGTGATTTAGGGCCAGGCTGAAATTATCTATAGTTTCCAAAGCTTCCTTCACTTTCTCTGATATAAACAGCCTTTTAAAGAAACCTTAGCCCAGGATCCGCCATCATCTAAAAACTCTCCCTCGACAGATGAAATGTCCAGGATACCTGGTACAGATGACAGTCACAAAATGCAGAGCAGAAACAATACTTCTCACTTGGACTAAATGCCTCCAGTCAATTGCTCCGGCAAACATATGTGTCTGTTCTTGGCCCTCTGCCTTTAAAACACACCTCCAGATTTTCAAAAGCAAGCGCTCTCCAGCCCGGACACCTCTGCTGAAGGCTCCGTGGCTCTCTTCTTGCAACCTTTCACATCTCACCTCTGTCACCCCCAGCCTCTGGCAGCCCACCTAAGACACAGCGCCTTTACGGGGCAGAGGCATTTCGCGAAAAAACAAAAAGTAAGCTTTCTTCCTTTCAAAGCCAGAGCGAACTCAGAACAGAGCTAACTCACCGGGCATCCTTGAATCCAGCGTCCACACAGAAAGTGCCTCTGTTCTAAAAGCCAGCGCGATCGGGGCTCATGCCTCCTGTTCTGGAATGAGTGCGGGCAGAGAGAGGAGGGCCGTCAGAAGGGGCTGGGGCGGCATAGCCTGAGGCAGGGTGCTGGGCGCGTGCGCCTGCCAGGCAGAGACAGATGGAGAGCTGACACTCCGGATTGCACTTGGAGCAGAAATGTGGATGATGACAGGAGCACATGTGGCCTTGAACCCAGCCCTGTCTCTTCAGGCAGAACAATGACAGGGATGTGTGTGCAAAGTATCGCAACCCCTACCTCCCCTTACCCACTCCACCTCTCCTGGCAACTTCTAGAGCACCAAAGAACAGAAAGTAAAATGCAGAATGATAAGCTAAATGCTGAATAATTCATTCACCACCACCCCCATCCTGCTACTAGTTAACCCTTATTTTGCCAAAAGAGTGGATAGGAGACCTAGCCCCCTACCACTGCTCACAATGAAAGGTTTCCCTTCCTCTTCTCACGTTAACAGCCATAATTGGGAACTCTATTAAAAAACAAACACAGGCACAGACCTCAAAGCTTGTTTATTGAACTGGAAATCCAAAACAGTACCCACACATTTTTATAAGACTTTGTATCCTGTGCCAGTATATCATACTGAACAAAGTATCAGTCTCCTTCCTTTTGTCAGCTTCTCAGCTGTATGTGTAAAATAGAACAGTTTTTAGACACAGAAGCAGGCCACTTTTACTTTACTAGAGTGCTTTTAACCCCCTGGGATCCCTGTGTTGATATGCTGCAAACATTTTCAGTTTTCTCTCCTCTACCTTGCATAGAGATCTATGGGAGATGAAAACAAAATCTTCACTGTAAAGCCTTTTCAAAAGCTGAACAATCATGTCCTCCTGATTTCTGATTTTTTTTTGCACACCCTTAAATGTTTATCCTTCCCATGAATAACACATACCCAGCCAGGTTCAATGGGCTCTTCCCTATTAAGCTTTAATGGACACCATGATATATAAAACTACGAGCCTTTGTTATAGTGCTTTATCTAAAGCTGGCTATTTTCCTCTCAGCAGTGCCTCTTTAGTCCTTTGTAAAACATCCTTGCCTCATAGGAGAACATACGCCTGCCTGCCTTGCATGCCTTTTCTCTAAACACACAAAAATGCCCGGCAGAAGAAAATACTGCTCTCTTCTAAAACTCTTCCTCAGTTTAACACTTGCAAATCTCCCTAGGTCTGTGTGTATGTGTGTTGTATTTTAACAACAAGGCACATGATGAGACAGATCCCCTAGGCTTCACCTTTCCAGTGTGTTCCATCCACTAGAAACACAGAAATCATTCCACTCAGGAGCCTCTGATCAGCTTGCAGGCACAACGAATATGACAAACAGGAACAACCCCTTTAACTCTTGCAGTCCCTACACACTCTTCAACATGTCCTTTGCTCATTTTGTACTTTCCATATGCTTTTTCCCCTGGTCAGATTGATTTTTTTCCCTACATACTGCCTCAAAGAAATCATTAAAATCCTCTGAAAACAGCAACACTGACTGTGACTTCTATATACTCACCTTCCTACACCTTTCCCCAAGTGTGCATACAAGCTGTTTCAAAGCACACCCACGTCCACACACACTCCCTTGCACAAACTAAAAATAAATCATCTTTGGTACACAGTGCCAGTCAATAAGAACTTCTACAGTCCCAAATACTGTACCCAAGAAGTGTGGCTTCAGCCTCTAGTGAACCCCTCAAAAATCCATCTCTGTCACAGACAACTTGTAAAAAGACTACAATTCATAATGATAAGGCTGTTCTGTCACTAACAGTATACTGCACCCTATTTATGAGGCCAATCTTTTTGTTCATCTTAGTTAGCTGTCACGTGTAATGAGTTCTGTATAATGGATTTCAGTACAGTTAAGCACCAAGCTCAAACATTCTTATGACAGAAAGCTTTATAGAAGGCATGAGTGTGATAATCAATTAAGTTCTGCTATAAGGGCCTTTATGGAACTCAGTACTCTAAATCTGTAGATTTTCATTTTTCAGGCGAGTGTTTTTTTTTGTTTTGTTTTTAGGGGTTTTTTTTTTTTTTTTTTTTTGGTCACTCAATGCAACACGCTGCTGAAATTTTTTTTCTTTTTAAATATTATACCTACATTAGAAAGAACACATTTTCACAGTGGGAAACCCAACCTCTCATCAATATGCACAGTGAATCACTTTGAAAATAGCAAATCATGACAAAAATGCACTACACTTTAAGAAAACTGGATGATATCTGGTTTGAAAACTGGGTCTTAATATCAGTACACTGCAAGCCCCTCAGCCACAGCTCAGAAAATTGAACTTCCATATGCTGTGTGATTATATATCTTTTCTATGTGTAAAAAAGCTTTTTAAGCTGTTATCTGACTACAGTAATTGCCACTTTAAATTGATCCACGTCAACAAAACCCGGATCCCTGGAGATTCTCACCTAGAAGTCTGATTGCAGAAAGGGCCTAACTGAGTATGTGTGTGTCTGAGACTAGTTCAGCATTTTCTCAAGGAACTCGTTTCCTCTATCGGTGGA
This sequence comes from Solenodon paradoxus, assembly GCA_004363575.1. Classification (NCBI taxonomy): domain Eukaryota; kingdom Metazoa; phylum Chordata; class Mammalia; order Eulipotyphla; family Solenodontidae; genus Solenodon; species Solenodon paradoxus. The sequence continues at coordinate 29,518 of RJWH01007382.1, read as the reverse complement.
GGCAAAGCAGAGCAGCAACGCCTTTTGGCAGTGCTCCCTGAACAGGGAAACCTAGATACGTAGTTCTATACAGTTACTTAGAAGTGACTTTCCCTTTAATAATAGAAAGAGGATAAGGAGCCAAGATCATTAACATCCAAATTGTATAATAAAAATAGACAATCAATAACATGATGAAGGTGAATAGGGAGGTGAAAGAAGATAGGTATTGCAAAAGTTTGCTCTAGTACGAAGAATTGTCCTGCATCACCATTAAGGATATGTGTTTTATTAAAATAAAATATATTCAAAACATTAACAAGACATTGCTGATCAATTAAGTAACCTCCTCAGGAGAACCATGTCAGTTAATGTCTGTCTTTTTATCAAGATCATAGAGCATTTTTAAGGCAGTCCTTCTTTTCTCTCCAAGAGTCATCTAATCAATTTCCAAATGGGTAGATTTAGTCAACAATGAAATGCTAGGCTCCCCAAAAATACATAAATTGATTTCTTGGCAAAGTTAGATCACTCATTAGAGAAGTATTACAGTTCTGCCCTACCCTAAGGTATTTTTTTCACTTGTTTCCCAAACAGAACAGTCCTAAGATCCAAAGAGCCTTCCTTTGTTCAAACCTGACTTACCAACAGGACCAGCAGTCTTACTGAAATCATCTGTAGTTAATGAAAGCTCTCGACACTAGTGAAGGGAGAATTTGCATTAAAGCTTTTCCACAGGTCTTCCCAACTTGCCTCTCAGCTTCTTGCAGGCTGTTGTGATACACTGTGACTTCACACAGTGGGTATTAAGTGAGTCAATTCAAAGGAGTTGAAACCTCATTGATCCTAATTGAAAGCAATACAACCAACCAAATACGTTCCTACCCCATCTGCTCTGGCCTGCCACCAGCGATTCAATACAAGAGAATTAATAGTTTCAGATATTCTAACCGACCCAATAAAGGCACTCATTTAAGCAGGGCTGCATTAACAAAGTGAAAAAACAAGGGCAAAATGGGTTCAAATGGAGCATTTTACTCCTAGTTGGCTTTAACAAAGCTGAATAAGGCTTATTCTGACTTTTTATGTGCAAGACTTGATAAACTGAAAGAGAAGGCACTCAATGATCAGCCAACGAGCAGTGATGAACGGTCATGAAGAGCCCCCTGCTCTTCGAGGAGACCCTTCCACAAAGTGGCACACCAGCTTGAAAGGGCGGACTCACTAATGTCCAGATTTCTCCGCTTGCTTGTTCCACTTTCAATTTCAGACCACTGGCCACCAAATGAGGCTGACATATTGGAAAATAATGTTTTATGGGCGAGTGGTAAAAAATAAAATGGAGGCATTAGCTCTGCTTTCAAATTCAAATCTGCTAGTTTTGTCAGACCCCAAAGGTTTTGATTTTCCACCCAGCTGGAAGCTATTAGTGTTTTCTAAAGGCATCCCACTGACAGGGCAAACCTACCTAATGTGTGAGCTGTTGGGCTAAGGGAGATGGACCTCTCTTTTGGATGATTTCCTAACTTCTCATCATGTTGACAGTCAGTTAAATAGATACAACACCTAATAAAAATGTACATTAATTTGTTTCTGCCACTGAAAGACATCTGAAACTGTATTAAATAAAAGCCATAATAGATTGTCTCCGGACAAAGATAAATCCAATTATACTTTGTTGGCAAGAAAAACAAATGGTTTGTGTTTTAAACTACAATATAATATAGAACCAACCACAAAGAAATGAATAGCATAGAAAAAAATTAACTTAAAAAGTTCTCTAAAATATTCCATAAAGTTATGACTCTGTCATTTTCACTCCTTTATATAAATGCCTGTTGTAAACAACTAGACACACACAATATTTCCCTCAAATATTTCCTTTGGGGAAAATGATTGGCAAGCCTTTGTGCCTCCTCAACTTTCCACTAGCCCACCGTGGAGCACAGAACTTTGCTTAAACACAAAAGAACAGTAGACATGACTGCCAACTTAAGAATTTCAAGGGTGTCTAAACATCATGGGGTCAAAGGGTTATTCAGGGCTGCCTAAGAGGGGCTAAGTGCTGGTAATAAGGTGGAATCAAGTAAAAGAAAACATGTTTGATAGAGGAAGTTTGTCTTAAAATGTGATTATAGCAGACATCACAGAGCAAAAAAAGCTTCATTGCTTGGATCATTTGCAACTTGATGACAAAGCATCACACAACACAGAATCCCAGGGAGGACTCACTGGATGGTTTCTTGAGAAATCTTAATCTACCAGGGCAAGTGGCAGGTCTCCAGCTAGAAGTCATGACCCCTTCCTTTCACCTATGACATGTCAAACTCAAGGATGTGGGTCACTTTGAGTTTTTTGTATTTCCATCAATTAAAATGAGTTAATGATGTGCTCTAAAACTATAAAGATTCCAATCATAAAATTTCTTTAATAACTAAATTCCAAAACTGAGACACCGAATAGGTTCTTTCCCAAATTCAATGTCTAGAGAATAAAAAGTTCTATCATTCTAACAATCTTTCCAGCAATACATTTGATTCTTAACTCTGGTGGAAGAACAATGTTCTCCACACAAAAATTAAAAGATGTACATTAGTACATGTAAATATAGGGTACATGCACGTGCATCTGTGCAAAATGAAATCTGCTTAAGTATCACCTGCTAGAAATAAACAAAATCTATTTTTGCAATTATGATAAGTTATTTCTGACAGCACTAATGCCTTTAAAAAAAAAAATCACAATTTATTGTAGTGCTTTTCCACAACTTTTGACTTCTGTTACCTAATACCCCCAAAATTCTGAAATGCTATAACAGATTTAACATTTGCATTGACTGGATGTTCTACTATTTTAAAAATACGCCTTAAACCAACTAACGTTGTTAAATGTAGATTACTCCAAAGGCATCAGAAAGGGGTTGCTATTTTTTATTTTAAGTAAAACACTCCTTAACCATCTACAAGGCTGAAAACTAGCTAAAGTAACTCTTTTTAAATAAAAGTATTTTCCCACAAAAATAATTCATCTTAAAAGTATACGCATGCATAGAAATCTACAATTAAGTTACCATTATAGTTTCCTCATCTGTTTATAACTACAAAAATCACTCCTGTAACAGAGAAGACACTCTAACTACCCATCCCTTATCCAACTTACAAGGACTATAACACTATAAGGAAAACCTTTGTTTCAGTGTCACCACCTCCCCATCCTGAAGAATGGAGAGTTAGTTTTGTTAAAACGCAGGGGTGATGGCGTATGCTCCAATGAACTTTCCCTCCTCTCAGTACCAGAGACAAAAACCTGCAGCCCTGCTCTGTACAGGCAGCCATCTGGACAGCTTTCCCTCAAAGCCCAGCCCACACCACACTGCAGGCAAAATCAGAGGGCTCCAGAGCTCTGTGGGGCTATTCATGACATACCAATTTCACATTTTCTGCTTGTACGCTTGCAACAATAAATGCTAATGAGGACTATGAATGACAATTTTAAAGACAATAAAAAGGTCTCCAAATCCCTTGCATATGGAGACACTATTTTCAAAACTTCACCTTCTGTTACACAGAGCTGTGAGAGTCCAAAGGAGAGAGAGAAAAAAATAACCTAAGGAAAACAATAAGATGATCAAAGCACAACTGAATCCTTAAGATTTCCAAAGAAAGCAATCTGTGTAAGCCAAGATAGCATGGCCCCTATGAGCAGCCCTCTGAATGCACAAGGTACCTTTAATTTCTACTACCATTGCCTTCTGTAGACATGCAAGCACAATACTAGCAATTCCTTCTAAACACAGACATTCCTGGAACCTGGGAATTATAAGGGCAGCATTGGTTCAAAAAGATTCACATCATCATCATCATCATCATCATCATCATCAACATCCTCCTCCTCCTCCTCCTCTTCCTCCTCCTTCTCCTCCTCCTTCTCTTCCTCCTCCTCCTCCTCCTCCTCTGGCATTAATATTTAGCATTTGACAGTTTTAAACCAATGTAAATACAAATTGGTTTGTTCTAATATAACAGCTATTCTTAAAAATAATGTTAATATTTCAGAGAGGTAAAACTACCAACTGTGTTTGTTTTGGTTTTTTTAAAAATGATTCTCCATTTTCCAAATCTAGTAAAATGTGCATGTGTTGCATTATGAACCAAAAAAAAAAAAGAATACTACTTTCAATAAAATGAAAGAATTGAATAAAATACATATAAATGTTTTGACCTGGAGAATAATTATTTTACACAGCAACACAAATAAAACAAAAAGTCATCCTATAAATTGTATAACGGGTATTCTTTTCATTAACACAGATTAAAACACTTTCAACAAAATCCACCAGGTGGAGCAAATACACAGCAATAAAAAAATCCCAGCATTTCCTTCCTATTCTTTTTTTTTTTTTTAACAAGACTTTTATCTCTAACAAACTCTCCACTTCTATGTCTTCACATTGCAAATGAACAAAATCTATACATGCATACGAACTTGTTTGTAAACAAAATCAAACTTACTCAAAAGTGGTTTATAGCCACCATGGATTCCACAATAAATTTTCATCCCCAAACTGCTTCATTTGTTCAAATAATATCCAGCACAGCATAGTTGGTCTTACAACAACGAACATTTTAAAATTAAAGTTTTACTCCGATTACATTACTCATGCCCCTCTCCCCCGCCCCCCCAGACCAGGCAGAATAGAATTTAGGGCTGCACATTCTGAAATACACTCCACAGATTAAAATCTAGAAATATCATCTCAATTCCCATACTCTGTAAGAAAATTTCCATTTGGTGCACCCTGGTAGAGCAGCGGTTCAGTCAATCACCTCCAAAGGAGCAAACCACATATCCCAGGGTTCGAATCCCAGACCTGTGGGTGGGCGGGTGGGGGGAGTTGCATGGAGCAATCATTGTGAACAACTAAATAAAAATGAAATTAAAAAGACTGCTTCTTTCTCTCTCTTCCTACCTACCTGCCTAATCATCTTCATTTGGGCCTGCACCTTTCCTTGTTAAAAAAAAAAAAAAAAATTCAGTTCTCAAATTATTCTTAATTTGTAAATACAAAATCTTAAAAGTTTGGAATGCTGTGACATTTTTAGCTATCAAAATGTCCTGATGTCATTCCTATTGGTAAACTGACACAATCCAGCTATTAACAGAATAGTTTTTTACCCTTCTCTTTTCTAGAGTAACTTCCTCTCATTTTTTCTCCCCCAGATCTATTTTTCTTGCCATTTCAATCCACTCGCTGAGCACTCTGCACAAGGTGACAACCCCATTCACTTGTTCAAATTTTGTCCTTTAATTCCTGACACCATCTGCAAACCACAGCTCTCCCCATTCAGTTTTCAGAGTCCTCCAAGTTTCTCTCACATACACTCTCTGCTGCCAAGCCTTAATGCTACAAATGGTGCTAATGTTACTTAAAGCATTTCAGAAAGCTCCAGTTAGCTGGAACTACCCAGAAGTTGAAGCTGGAAAAGGGAGTACCCGGAGTCAATCAGTGGAGGAAGCCACCAGTGAGGACTGTTGACTATAGCTTAAAACATATTTATACGTTTTCTTGTTTCATATTTATACTGACGTTGAAAAGAGAAATACTCGGAATGAAAGGCAGCAGGCTGATACATAAATAAACATGCACATGCCTGAGGATACACATCACACTTATGGCAGAGCTACTTAGGCTAGTTCATAACAGATCACGGTGATGCCAGCTCCATCTCAAGACTCACCAGGCTAATCCAATTATTCTAACGATTATATACTTTTCTCTGCGGTCGTATACAAATATATAAAGTATTGACATTACTCCCATAAATAGGAAAAAAAGTTTTTAGAATAATTCCTAACATACTCTTCCCTGCAAAGTCCAATCTGCTTATTCTTTGCCCAGATCACAAAGGAGCCTCTACGGTTGTGCTCATGCACAATGCAAAGGTAGCCTTTACATAACCTGTCAACGTTAGTGGGGTGCACATACGTGAATCGAAAGAGTTAATGCCCTTAAGTCTGCATGACAGAATCCTAGTGAAGTAGTTGGAAAAAGCAAATCACTGCCCATACAGTCACACTTTCCCCTCTCTCTGCAGGAAAGGCCACCCCCTCCACTACCTTTGCTAGCAAGCCCCCTCCACCCCTACAGTCAGGACTTTTCATCAGTTCAGATGGTGGATAAAGAACTGGCTGAATTTCCTTTAGGTAAGAGAACATCTTGTTTTACTATGGAGATCTCCCAAACAATTCAATCTCAGAATATTTACTCTATGCTGCCCTTGCACTGGCCACACATTGGTTGTCCAAATATTATTTCTTACCAGCGCCTAGCTTCATCGAAGGGTGTGGCCCTTTTCCCAGCAAATGTCCAAATCCCCATTCAAATCCCCGGGAAAGGGGAAACCCAACCTTCAAAGTTCTGTCACCTCTGTTTAAAAAATGGACTATTATTCGCACGGACAGATTAGGATTCCCAAACTGCCTCATAAACACGTCTGAACTAGTCTGAACTAGTTCCACACCTAGGAGTGACCCTGAAAGGTGACACACAGAGGACACTATCACAGCAGTGAGGGAAGTAAGAGACCTTTCACTCAGGCCAGCCCTCCACTCATCTGCAGCTGATGATGGAGAGATTTGCTACATTGCAAGGCTGGAGCAGAAAATAAAAAAGCCAAGTTTTGAAACCCATTTTTACAAAAAGCAAGGCCAGCCTATCTGTCACTGTATTCCAGAAGGAGCCAGCAGGGGACACAGCACTGGCAGGAACCTCAAATTCCTGACCAAACCCTCTTCCACACAATGTCTGCAGAAAGAAAGGAACCCAGGGCAGGAGCCAGCCTGACGCTGGCGGACAGACAGGCCTGGCCTCGCAGGATGTCAGAAGGCCAGGCGGCTGCAAGAGATACTGGGTTTCACACACTCTCAGGCTGACTGTTTTGCTCTTCAGGTAATTAAACAAGGAAGCAGGGCTGCTGGGTAGGAGCCTGACCCCGAAGCTGCGGCTCCATGGTTCTGCATATCAGCTTCCGCAAGAAGTGCCCGGAGCATCAACAGAACGCTCGCCTCTCTCTGGTTTCCTTCTCCACCTCTTCCTAAAGCCGACCAGAAACAATCCTCCCTGGGAAAACATCCCTGGAAAGATCCACATTTATCTGTAATAAAAGCCCCTCTGCTGCTCCCCGTCATCACCCTCATGGCAGAAACCTGGAGAAAATGTCAATGGAACACATCTATTTAAGCCTGGGAGTCTTCATGGAGATAGGTTGGTGACAGCAAATAATCACCAAGTAAATCTCCAAATTAAAAAAAAAAAAAAAAAGGCCCAAGAAATCACTGATTTTGATAGTCCAGTTCACAAATTTAACACTGGTTGTGTTGGAAGTAATACTGCTATTTTCAGTTTTGATAATAAATGTCATGATAAGCAAATACCACCCATAATAAGGTTCATTGTTTCACTGCAAATCTTTAAAAAAAAAAAAAAACCTCTAAATGTGTTAGGTAGAGAAAGTCACCATGAAAATGAAAACTCAGGAATATTAAAAAATTCCTTAAAATACAAAAAAGTGAAATCTATACATACGCGCACATATATATATATATACACAAAAAATACAAATTAAGCAATGATTAGAATCATATAACAAATATTTTCTTCCTGCATCTCAGAATCCAGAGAGTAAAATAGTGGCTGAAAGAGACAGAGACCAAAAGAGAGAGGAATACAAAAGCATGCCTGCTTGTCTGTGTTCAACACAAAGAACATTAAATGAAAACAACTGGCATGCTGCCAAATTCCTATAGAGGCAAAGAGATTCAAATAAATTGATTTCACGCATCACACTGACCTGGGATCAGTGTGCAGCGCTACAATAAGCTCAAAGCTCCATGTGGGGTAAAGCCCATTAATGCTATCAGACCCCTCAAACATGACCAAGAAAAACTAAAAATGAAAGGCAAACATGCTCAAAAAATGGCAATTTTGATTAAGAAAATAACTTCCTCAAAAGCTACCAATATTTTAATATACACAGGACCATCAAATTAACTTTAAAAAAAAACCACCCTTTTTAAAAAATGCAAATGTGACTTTTGAAACACAGACACCTTTAAATTGTCTTACATAAATATCCCATGCCATGCTATGAGCATAAATATACATCACTTTGCAACAAAAGTTTTCTGTCACAATTGTTTCCCCCCACTATTCCCCTGGCGTCGTTTAGACAATGGATTTGCTTTTTAATAAGGCAAATATTGGTTCCTTCTCAATATTTTTCTTAATGGTTTATAGAACCAGTTTCTCGGGCTGGACCTCACTCCCAGGTGTCTCACATCTGCCCAGTCCTCACAAAGGCAGGAATTAAAGGAGAAGAGCTTCAAACTGTATCCAGAGGGCTAAGCACCATGTCTCTCCAGGGGTATGAGTTAAAACACTGGAGAAAAACATGCAAAAAAGTGTTACCTTTTCCAGCTTCCACCTCGGCAGGTGGCTCAGGGCCCGTTGGTCATTTCCCCCCCCACACCCCCACCCCGGGCCTCCCTAACAGAAGCAAACCTGCCCCTAGAGACCCCAATCTGTCTTCAAACTGGCCGCTTAGACCAGACTGATGCCACCTTGGGCCACCTCACTAATAACCCTGACTGTTCAACTTCATGTAGTCCTGTGCTTTATCTGCTCCTAAATTACAACCCTAGAGACCCAATGGGTTCCAGGTGTTTGCAAATGTAAAGCGCATAATTTCTGTTCTTCTCTACTTTTTGGGTACACCTGAGTCTGTACCTCATGTACAGACATGTGCCTGTACACTCATGAGCATTACAAAAAGAAAGATTAAAAACTAGGAATGATGTTTTTACTGTCGCATTAAAAAATAAAGAAAATACACCAGTTATAAAACAGGTCAACACAATTTTGCATATATTTGTATACACACATTGCTTTTTAAGTGTGTACACACACATATAAAGAGAAGAAACTCAACATGATGTTTCTGATACCTGAGGCTAGGGATTTGGTATTTGCATATTTTAACAAATAATATGCATTAAGTTGTTTTAAAATATGTGCCTTTGTCATGCATTTCTGCTTTCAATATGCATCTTCCATGCTGCAAACATTCACTGCCAGCAGACCACAGATACATAACACATGACTAGAAGAAAATATGATTGTAATGGGACAGGGTGGAGTATGCAAAATAAATGGCTAAGTATCTGTGATACATGCTTAAGTTTTTAATTCCAATATCCTTTTCAACTTGTAATCTGAACCTTAGATCATATGAAGAATCCCCACATAGATGCATGGGGCAGTGTGTACAGTCTCTTAAGACAAGCATTTTCTTCTGATGGAAGACAATTCTGATACGAAAATAATTTCCAAGCAGGGGTGGTTATTGTCATTATCCTATAAGATATTGACACCTTTCTCTCTAAGCATGACTAATCAACCACAATTTGCATTCTCAAAAAATTTATTTTTAGTTCTAATAGTGTCTAAGATAAGACGAAAGCAGCAGAGGTGACAGGTGTCTCAACCACCTGCTAAAACTGAATTCCTTGGCTTCCCTTTGGAATTTGGGTCTCTCACTAATTACAGTAGAATATCATAATACGAAAGAGGACTGGAAGGAAAAGAAATACAGAGAAACTACCTCACAAGGAGTCTATGAGAATACAGGGAATGCATTTATTTTCTCTGGTCTTACAGAAACATCCCCATTTGCCAAACCTCACTAGGAATTTTAAGAACAAGCCAAGAGGCCCCTATAGGAATGGCCAGAGTGGGTGTGGTAGGGTCCAGGCAACAGCGTGCTCTCAGAACAAAGGTCACAGTGCTAAGTATTTTGCTGTCCCTCTTTCCACTGAATCAGGCAGGCATCACAGGCAGTCACAGGACTTCGAAAACCCCTTCCCAATCTCTACAGAGTGCCAACCAGCATCACAACCCATTTGTGTTAATATTCAACTCCCCTTATTCACCTGTGCTTCCACACAAGTCCTCTAAACTTGAAATGGAGTTGGTGTTGAGGTATTAACTCTCTGGAACCCCTAACTCAGGACTCTGCTTACTTTTTAAATGTTACAGATTTTAAGACACTTCCTGCCAAATGGCAATGTCCTTAGTTTAGATTGCTTGTTACACTCCTGTTTTCTAATGTGCCTATGAGCATGAGTTCTACATAGGAAGGAATAGTCATCTGAAAGTTAAAAAAAAATCCAAATCAATCAGAAGAAATAATAAATTGAAAATCAATTTTCTTCTCGTTAGTCAACAAACTGTTTCAGAAAACACCATCTCTAGTTACAATAAACACAGAAATCATGGCATAGCTTTTACTCTTTATCTCCAAGTATTGCTCAGCTTATAACAGATGCATTATGAAACATGGCAAGGAGTACCGCAACAAGAACAGGGTGAAAAAACTTGATACTTGATCATTTCAAATCTCTAGACCCAAAGCTATCAAAAAAGGACTTCCACGGCCAGGTGGCTGGATCCCAACCCAAGCCCATGCCCAAAATGTCAAAGACAAACTTATTTTAATATACGATGCAAACTCTTTATCAATGGGAACTAAAACAAATAAGAGAAAATCTTCACAATTACAATTTATTGGGGGAACATATTGATTTTTTTGGCATTTAATTAAATTGCAAAAATCAAAATATTTGTCTGTTCCTTACCTTGACAATATTCAAAGTTCCCTTTTTTCCGGCAGTCACCTATTACTAAACTCAGTGCTCTCCAAGTGTTTCTTTTGACAGATATCATTCTCCACCAACAGCTCTGCTAATTTCCTCTCTCCTTTTCTGACTGGGACAGATATTATGTTCACCAGCCCAGAGATCAATCTTTTCTATTGACAACAACAAAGGGGAAAAAAAACGCATATATCACAACCAGTCTAAAGTATCACACCCATCTACTTACATGATAATACTAGACCAGTTTTGTTTGTTTTAAGAAACAAAATACAACACTTCCATATTTTAGAAAAATCCAAAACAATCTCCATTACTGAGTTATTATAATGATGTGCTCCAAAGGACTCTTAGTTCTCTAATCATCTCACCAAAGCTGTATACATTCTGAACTTCACTCTTCTTTCCTTAGTTTTAAAACATATGTACACATCAATACCTTCATCTAAATAGGAAAAATCTAAGTGATCTCTCAGACATTGATGGTTTCTTTATTAAATGCTTTGAGACATTACATGTTTTTATTTTCATTTATGGAATTTCACATGCAAGTTAAACCTTTTTTTTTTTTTTTTTCAAAAAAAGTGATGTTCCAAACAGCTCACTGTTCTGAAATTTGAACACTGTCAATATTCACTAAAATAGTTTAAAAAACAGAAAACAATGACAAATAATCTCTATGAATCAACTAGCTTAAAATAATAATTTTTGGTGAATTACTTTTATCAAGTCAGCAAATTTCTACTTTCTTGTTTACCTCTAAACAAGAGGTAAAAAACAAGGCAAATATTCTCATTGTTCCTGCTGGATTTGACATGTTTAGAATTGATCCATCCATCTTCAAAAAGTTATTGAGGGTCTATTATACACCTCCTATCTCTACTATCAGCACTTTCACTACCACTACTGCTACTACAAAGAGAAAAAGTATCACCAATTTGTATAATCTATGAAATACAAGTGTTTCAGAATCATGTGCATGTATGTTAGGAACTTAAGAAATGCAAAGGAATAAAGATTTATAAAAAGTAACCTCAAAATGTATTACTAAGGCTGTAGCTATTATTTTTAGTGAACTATTTCCTGAAAATTAAAATATTGACATAGAGACTCTGATCTATACCAGCAAGCAGATCCTAGAATTTTTAAAAATCAATGTTTATATGCACAGTCTGACTTTGCTATCATGCAATCATTTTTTTCTCGTTCTTTATGATAAAAATTAAATAAGCAATGTTTAGGAAATAAACAATGTGAGGTTAAGTTTTAGTAGAAATTGTCTTGTAACTCAGCAAAGATCATTACAGACAATCAGCCAGAACTTAGAAGCATTCAGTGTACTATAAAAGCTAACAATTTTATTTACAAATGATAAAGCAAAAATGTCAATAAGAAAACAATCAATCTATAGACACACTGGATACATATATACTCTACATAAACACTTTAGTGGTGGGGGGGACAAGGAAAAGAAAGTGCAAGTAAGTACATCTAGATGTGATTATTTCTGGAATACTGAAATGTGGGTAATTTTCTACACAATTCTGTTATTTCCAATGTCTCTATACCAAGGTAAGAATATTTCTATAGAGGATCAAATATATTACTGGGAAAAGAAATAGACACAGTCTGCATCGTGAAGTCTTCTACTTTGTGCTTCAACAGCCATCAACAAAAGGCATCAGAGTCTGATGAAAGTGCATCATGCCTCTGTGAGTCATATTTAATCATCTGCATTGAACAAATGAAGGAGGCAAAACACATACAAATCCTCTGGAGTCTAAGTCTTTTTCTTCCTTCTCCTGACTTCTGACTGGGTTTATTAGCAGAAATGGTGTCATAGATCTCAGTTTTGAGATATATAATATTACTTTGTGGGCAAACTTCCTTTAAAAGAGAAATTTCTCATTATAAATGATGCTCAAATACAGAATGTACTGCTTCACATTTTAACTTCACTTGTATTTATTTTAATCAGAGTATTCTGAACTGAACAGAGAAAAGTTGGCAGGAAGACAGTGTCACAAAACATTTTACATGTACATGTTTATAAATGTTCAAATGTTAAACATGTGTTACACAGACATACATTCAGATAACGCAAGTATAAACCTAAAGTTACCCATAAGGATTTATCCCACTTAACTTTATTTCATATATAAACTATTACATTGCAATCAGTAGGATAACTCGAAAAAAAACAACAAAAACTAATATTTTAATTTTTTCAAAATAATGACTTCGGGTTAGTGTGTGTGTTTCATATACACAACACATTAAATGATCTTCCAACATAAAAATGATGATAAGCACTATGAAGTATGTCCTGATGGTCATCATTTATCCACACAAAAGTTTGTATCACAAGCAAAGGACAGTAAAATTTCTCAATCTTTAATAATTGCTGAGTTTAAATCTGCAAATTTGCAAAACCTTCCTTATGAGGAGCACATAGACTGGGAAAAGTTTAAAAGCTAAACTCCACCCAGAATAGAATGCCTCAAACAATTTGTAGTTCTACAAGAGTGTTATTAAAAAAGCTCAACATGTTGTATTACCATGGAAATTGTGGAAAACATACATTCCCAAACAAATATTACTTTTTCTCAATGGTATGAAGTAATGAAAACCACATGTGTAAATCTGCGATCCGTGCAGTAGTTCAAGCTGCAGCTAATAGAAACTACAGAAAGTGAACTCTGCTATATAAAGGATTCTTGTTACAGAAATATAATGTGAAAACCAGATGCAGACAGAAAACCTTAATCACAGATGGGAATGTAATCACTGGCATACAGAATACTTTTTGATCAATCTTAACCATATGCGCAATGTATTTATTTTCTAAGGAATGCAATAACTTGAGAGAACCTTCTATTTGAATTCAGTTAACCTCATATTTATAATGCTTTTATCTTACTCCCCCATCCCTTCAATGTGTACACTGAGCCAAGGTTTTAAAAGGAAGAGTTGCTGGCTTTGGCAAACCATTCTTCTATCAGTTTATCTTTCAAAAATTTAATAGGATGTAAAGACGACACACATCAGAATCAACCTCAAAAGAGATCTAGCGCAGTTCCCCATTACTGTGTTTCTCAATCACTGCCAGGAATCCCTTCACTGCCTAAACACATTTCTCCAGAGAATTATATCAACATTTGGGGCAATTTTTCTTTTAGTAAATAATACATAGTTATTCCAAAAATGAGACTTTAAACATACTTCCTTTTTATCTATCACTCTGGATTGAATAAAATCCTAACTTTTTTTCCTATCATAAAAACATTTTATAGTATAAAGTCTATTCCTTTATGTTACTACAAATACAATTATACTTTTTTCCATTCCAAGGGGAATTATGCCACAAAAGGAACTTGTTATATCATATCTGACTTAGAAAATATTACCATAATAAGTACAGCCTGTCACTGGATGGTAGCTTATATCTGTCAAGGCCTCCACAATCTTATTTGTAGGACTATTCTCCTGTAACCCCGACCCGAAGCAGTCAGTCAAGCGCCATGTATGCCTCGCTTTAGGACTTACATCCAGCTTCCAATAGGAAGTGACTGGAACAGTGTTCTTTGGGTTCCCCTTGTCACTGGTCACATGAACATCAATGTCGCTGCTATATGTTTCCTTAAGCTTCCATGACATACGCTCATCCAGACTCTCCTAACCACTCAACCCCGGCGACACGTACAGACACAGTTCTGTACAGAACAGTCCTGTTCTCGCTGACAATCATCACCTTCCAAAACTTCCACTTCCCGCAGGGCGCACGCCTGCTCCTTCTCGATGCTCAAGTTTCACTGACATATCTATCACCTTCTTAAAAAATGATCTTCCCGACCACACCAAATAAAGTCGGACCACCACCAGCACCCCCACCATTCTCTCGAACATTGTTTTGAATTTTTTAAATTGTCTTCATTGCATTTAAAACAAGGAGGAGCCCTGGTAGAGTAGCAGTTAGGGCAATCGCCTTTGAAGGATCGTATGGCATATACTCCTGGTTTCGAGGAGGGCTGGAGAGGAACCACCAATGTGAACTAAATACAAATGAAATTAAAAAATACTTCTCTCTCCTCTCTCTTCCTGCCTGTCTGCCTACTCACATTCATTCCTTCCTACACCTTTCCTGTAAATAAATAACAATGAAAAAAATGAAAAAAATAAATAATTAATTGGGGAATGATCTTATTAATGTCTTTGTTTTCTGTCTTTCTCCCTTACCCCTTAACTGCGAGTTCTGTGAGAGCAGAGATCTTTTCTGTTTGCTGATTATTCGATCACCCAGGCCTGGAGTTCTACTAGACACATGGTGGCAGCCCAAATAAAAGAACAGTACAAATAAATTGCACCTAATGAAACAGTATAAAGGCCAATTCAATCCCTGTGACCTTCAAAAGCTTTTCTCTGACCACTCTTAGGGCTCGAGATGATTTTCTGTTAAATTATTATAGTATTATTGCCTTAATCAGGCCTGCCGACCATTCATTACCTGCCAAATATTGTTCATCTGAACCCATCCCTCCCCCCAACCCCCACCCCAACCCCCGGACTGCACACACACAGGCCAGTGTGTGATCAGCCAGGCCTGAGGCCAGCCCTTCCAACTATGCTAAGCACCACGCTAAGTCCAAACAGCCAGACAATAAATGGTAATTATTTCCTAAATGGTTTTTTGTTGCTGTTGTTTTTCTTTTTGAAAGGAAAGATGCAGGTAGAAATGAAGGCAAGGAGACAGGCGAGAAGAGAGAAGAGGAAGAAGAATTTTATTTTTCTTTTCATTTAGTTGTTCACACTGGTTGTTCTCCGGGGACACAACTCGAACCCAGGGGTATGTGGCCTGCACTCCCTTGGAGGCAATTAACCGCTACTCCATCACGGCACAAACTTATCTCCCAAATGAGTTTATGGAGTTTCCCATTTAGGGAAGAGAACACATCTTATTCTCTTCAAGTTCTACCTCAATTAAAATCCTACCTCAATTCACTATATTCGTTCTGCAACAAGGAAGGCACGTGTGGTATGTTCATACCCAGAGTCTAGCACAGAGCCTGACTCACAGACGGTGTTCACTCAAGATATGCTGAGTGAACGAATGAGTGAATGGTGACTCTTTCCAGTCTTTCTTAAGCCCTTCCTATTGTGAGAAAGCATTTCTTTTAAACCCTTCAGATATTATTTTAAAGAATAAATTCATCAGGAGGCTGGTAGCCAGTAAGAAGTTTGAACAATGAGTTAACCAACCAGGCAATTTTAAAGAGCAGAAAGCACTCAAATATCTCCTATGCTATGGATATAATTTTTTGTACCATCATTTTATGCTTTCTATTTTTTACTGAAGTAGCTTTTATTCACCAAATAATTTAATTTTAATTATGCAGGCTCACTATTCATAAAATATATGCAAACATATCACAAACACCACCAAATTACCAATTATCTTCTACCACCGTCCCACTGGAAATAAATACCAAGAAACAAAATATCCAGTGTGATCTTGTGGAGTAGCTGTAAGGCACACTGTCTCAGGCCAACCACACAATTCACATACATCCCAGGACCTGGGCTTGTGTCCCAGGGGCTGTGGAAGCAACTAAGATGAACAACTAAAATAAAATAAAGTGCTTCTTCCTCCTCTCTCTTCCTGCCTGCCTACACACCTTCATTCCTGCCAGTACATTTTTCCTTAAAAAAATTATAGCCTACAAACACTGACCAATCAGAAGCCCACTGGCTGGTGTTCTGGTTGGACTTTTAGCTATTATACTTTCACTATTTGACCTTAGACAGCACTTAACCTCTCCACTCCTGGGATTTAAATCCCTAAAGTGAGTTAATAATACCTAACTTACTAGAATGAGACAAAAATGAGAGATAATGCTAATAAAGGGCCTATCATAGTTCTCTACTGTGTTATTTAATCTAATGTGCTCAGTTCCTGTCATTTAATAGCAAGACGATAGTACCTACTTTAATATTATGGTTGAAGGCATTAAAATAAACGCATACATCACTACTCAAAAATGGCCTCATGCAATCAATCTTTTTCTTTTCTGAAAGCCACTACTGTATTATTAGTGATAAAAATAAAGTGTGATCCGTCAACAGAACTAAAATACATGAAATTAAACTGCGGGTCCTCACACATTTTGCAATAACAAAGAAAATACCCCAAGCTAATGTTTTGTGATTTAAAATGTTTTTCATCTAATTTCATCAGTGGAAGATCACCTCTAGGGAATGAGAAGAGAGAACCAATTATTTCCCAAAGACCGGTTTCTCCAAATAAAGGCATCTGTTCCATGTCGGCAACTTTCACATGAAAGAAAAAGAGGACTTTGAAAGTATCTGCATTCAGAGTTGATGGCAACACATCTCAAAAAAAAAAAAAAAAAAAAAAAAAAAATCTTCAACTGTCCAGCTGCAAACATGGCCTGGTTGAGGCTGTTAGCTGTTTCGTATCAGCTGACACTGATCTCTCTTCCCTCTCTTTCCTGTCTTTCCTCTCCACCTACTCACAGAGACTTGTAAAACTGGTATTGTTAATACTCTGCACAATAACTTTTCTAAGTCTTGATAGTTTTCCATTTTAACTTTTGTATTATTCCCATCTGTGGTCAGTGTGGCTGACCCTATTCATGTAGAAAATTCCTAAGTAGTGGGATCTGAAGAAATGCAGGAAAGCAGTAGTAAGCCCTGGACCAGAGAAGCCTGGGACATCAGACAAAATTGAGATTGAGAGTTTGCCCCACCACTCCTGCAGGAGACCTTAGGCACATGAGCAAACCTCCAGGAGTGGCTGACAAAAAGAGCTCCTACCTAGGTGAGCACTAGAGATGACAATCTGTGAACTTCCCTCCATGAAGGAATCCATTATGCCTTTTCTCCCTGTGGATATCTAAAATGATGCGATCACTTACTAAGACACTGAAGCCTGGCTTTCTGAAATCTTCTCTTCAAATAGGAATGTTCCGTAGCAGGAAAAATAGTGGCATTCTTGCCCCACTTCTGCACTGAGTCACAGCATCTGGGGTCATATGGACTGCTCACACTTTCCTGTGCCAAGCCGCGTTTTAAGGCCAGTTCACCAAGCAGCAGAGCAGCTGGAATCCCACAAAATGTCAGAAAAGACCAGGCTGGTTTGGAAAAGAAGGGAACCTGAAGGGGAAATGCTCAGTCTGAAGAGGATCTCCCAGAAAACAGATGTGGGCAACCAAAGGAGGGGGAACCCTCCTAGCACTTAAGTGGAACCTATGGGGCATCTGGTAGAGGGAAAGTTGGGAGCCACTAAAAGGATTTTCAACCTGGTGGGGTTCCTGATCAAAGGGTGAGTTTCAGCTCATAAATGTCCATAGACACAATAATTTGGCTACATGCACAGGGAGCTCATCTTTTATAAAAAGCACACTTTGTAAATTTCAGGATTTTTTTTAAAAAAGCAGATTAAGGTGTGCATGTATGGATATGAAGTGACTTGACCACTTGACAGTGTGCTGGCTGGCTCTGTAAAAGGAGGTGGCTTTGGTTGTTGTTTGGTTTGATTTTGTTGTTGTAGTTTGCTGAAACTTACAAAACTATGGCAACAATAAATAAACTGCAAAGCCTATGATAAGAGAACACAAGGAAAGGAGCCAAAATGGTAAAACACTGGGAAAGAAACAGCACACTGTTGGAACCAAAAATTTCATTTTGGTCTCAGCAATGAAATGTGTCGATAGAGTATTAAGTACGTAACTTGGGTCTAAGGCATGAGCTTTCAACAAATATTTTAAAAAGCAGAGAAGAAACCTCAGTGGTTACAGACCTCTACCTTCAAGGAGTTTAGAAACTAGCAGAGAAGTCTGAATCATATGGGTAGGAGCAAAAAACTCGGATGTGGTAGCTCTATATTTGTGGAAGACATGAAAGCTTCAGAGAGTGATTTCAGTAGAGACTTAGGAGAGGAATTAAGTGGGATGGGTGTGGGTTCCCTGCAGAAACAGGTATCAAATAAGGTTGAAATAATAAAGGTCTAGCAAATCAGTCTTATCACCATTACAATCCACTGTCTTCTGACAGAAAAGAAATCAGCATCATTCTCCCCTAGAAGGCCAGAATCCCAGAATCCCAGTCTACTGTGTCAGCCTAAACTTTGAAAAAGGTACATGTTTTGCAAAAAGACTGCAAGAATGAGTGGACATAAAACAAAGATCTCCTTCCAACCACCAACTGTGGGTACCATTTTCTTCACCCCAAATCAACTTCTATTGTCTGATGCTTGATCACATTTCTCCCACAAGTAGATTTTTATGCACTGTGTGTGAGAATGTTACATACTCTATTGTTCTGCTTTCTGGTTTTTCCATTTAACGGTATCTCAGGAATGATTCCATATCAACATGTATAAACTGATCTCATTCTTTAAAAATTATAGATTGATTTTTATGAAGTTCTTTTTTAACTGCCTATAATTAAACTTTATCAAGCACAATAGACAGCAGAAGCAGAGGAGAAAAGTCTTTAAAAAAAAAATTCAATTCTGACAGATATAACAAAAGCAAAAACTCTAAATTGAGTTAAAGTTCAGAGTAAAAAGAAATTCCAGTGTGTCTTCAAATTAAATGATACTGGACAAAAGAAGGGCAGATACTCTGACATCTTATTATCTTGAGAGTGGATATGCTAAAAATTCCCAAATATATCATTTTTGTTGTTGTTCCTTCCGATAACTAAAAGTCCATCAACGGGGAAGGCAATTAACAGCAATTTAATCCTAAAGATTTAATACTGCCCTGTAACATATAAAAGGGCTTTCATTACTTTTCCACTGTGAGGCCTCCATTTGAAAACAAAAACTCATGGTCCAGACACCAGAGTGGTATTTTGTTTACTATTTGTTAATTGCAAAATACAAAAGGTAAGTTTCTATTAAACTCAGTAATACTTTACTTTTTGGTTCTCTTAAAGTATATTTGAAAAATGTCATTGCACAAAAAATTATTTGTTCTACAATGCTTAGGGTACTGAATGAATGAGCTGGGGTTCAAAGTTCCCTCAAAATTACTCTCCATCCCCCCACCATTAGGAGGCCAACCCAAGAGTATGGGACATACTAGTTTGTCAGCACTGTCTCTGCTCTTTCAACTTCTCCTTGACTCCTTAATCTGACAGTTGCCTTCATTCCTTGATATGTTAGAATTAAAAGAAGTTTTCTAAATTATCAAGCAAACCAAAGAACAGCCTTAAAACATGTAAATGAATTAGGCTGCTCTAGCTGCATGAAAGTTAAGTGTCCAGACCAAGCTCACCAGACCACTGTTGAGTCTCCCCTTTGGTAAAATGAAGGGACACACAGAGCTGTCTGAACTCCATGCAAGTAACCAAGACACAAAAGAGAGCTAACTTGGGGAGATCAGAAATAAAGCCTCCATGCAGCAACCACTCTTTAAGAAACACCCAACATCTGACAGCCATATCACTATTTCACAAGAGGTTAGGCTACAGAATTCCTGGGGCAGACATGAAAATGAGTTCTGAGGTGTCTTTAAGTTTATGAAGGGTAGAGAAACTGCCCCTTAAACATCCAAAGTGATCCCCAAATTCTGGCAAGTACACTGGACACCAAATTCAGGATGCCTAATCTTCCCCCTCTTAAATCCACTTCTAAAGCCAAATTCTAATTATTTTTCCATTGCAATGCCTCTTAATTCTGCCTCCTTCTTCTTGGTCCACAGACCCAATCTTGGTCATCCTGCTACTGCAAACTTCCTCCCCGATCTTGGCCTTGGTCTTTCTGCCATTACAACTCATCTGGCCCATAGCAGTAAGATCAACTCTTCAGAAACATGACTTCAATTGGGTCCATAGTTTCTGCTTCTCTTGGCTCGCCACAATTTTTTAAATTTTTTATTGTAGTAATTATTCTACACATTAAAATAATTTCCTACATATAGAGTCCCCACTTCTTAGACATATTTCAACACACCATTCCCTCCACCAAATCACCAAGTGTTCTTCTCCATTGTCCAGTGGGCTCCACCACCACTTGCCCCCGCCCGCCCGGTCCCTTTTGGAACCTCAGTTCTGTTACAAATGTTTCAAGGTTTCCCACAATTTTTTGGTCTGTTTTTATTTTGGCTTTAATAAGATCTATTTTACCAGGGCAACCCTTGTTCAAAATAAGCCCAACTGGAAAATCTAATATATAAAGTAATTTGTTGGAAAAGCAGAACTATTAAGGTTTGACAGGGCAAACGGGGTGAATGAAAGGGCCTGACACCAGTCCAGGCATCCTCTATGGCTCCTCCCAACCTGAGGGCTCTCATGGGGTACAGTTTTAAAATCTTCTGCTTTATTCAGAAGCTAAAGTTTAAATCAATGCTTGATAGTCTAAACATTAATGATCCTTTGCCTTATTTCCCAATAGTCACCACCCAAGGGTCTTTTTTTTTGATTCCTATATTCACATTTGTGAATGTATTTTCTACCTCCACCCACCCCATCACTAGAGTATTACTCTTTCAAAGTCCTTTTGCACATTTGGGATTCTGTACTTCCCATTCCTGCTTTAAAATTGCCCACAACCCCATTATAGTAACTTTGCCTTAATAAATCCTACTTGCTTAAGACAAACTGAAATTCCAACTTGCTCCTGCCTCTAAAATCTCATTTAATGTACCCTTTAGTATGTAATCAAACCCCTCCATTTTTTTTAGATTTTTTTTTTTTTGTCATGAGTGGGTTTGTCATTCAGTGGGAACTGACTCTATGACCTGCTGTGTCTCTGACACATTGCTTTACCTGTAGGGAGTATTTGTGAAGGACACATTTATTAATGTGCTTCAGATCTGTAATAAGGAGTAAAAATTATTAGTCTTCCATAGACCCTCAAACAGAGTTAGACTATTGATGGTAAACTTAACATGTTATATAGAGATACCGATTCACAATACCGCATACCTTAAACCTATATACTTGGCAATGTTCCTGCAATATGTAAATAAAGTGGAACTACCAGAGCTATATAAAGAGTATATGCCTTAACAAGTCCAATTAGATTGAACGGGTTGACCATTTTATTGCTCCTCATTTATATTTCCCTCTCATATTTATACACATACCTTCTAGCCAACTCAAAACTTGACTGGGACAAGCCAATAGAGATGGATCCCATTTACTTTCCAGTTACACCTCAACTGACCTACCTGTTCTTATTTTAACCAAAGAATGAGATTCCGTTGTCCACATTTGTTTCCTATCAGAGGTCAAATGTGGATCTCATTTCTAAACAAAGCCAGCTAGCAATGAGAATGAAAATGCATTACAGGTAGGTAAAGGAGTTGGGTCGTAAAGAATACTTGTCTGACACATGATCAAAGTTATAGAATCCTAACAGTCACTTAAAAAGAACACTTTCACAGGAAAGAAGGATTACTATGTCAGTCTGATAAACAGCACAGTTCCAGTCTCAATATCATCTGCTGTTCTTCCCAGCTGTGTTTGCTCATCACTGTGTACATAACATATGCATAGATTCAGAAAATAAGCTAGCTGTCTTTCGTGACCTGTCTTAGAACTCACATCTTCCTGTATCCTCAGGTTAGGGAAAGAAGTATAGTATAATTCTAGTTTTAACTAAACACATCAACAAACTTCCCAAGAGTTTGTACAGAAGGCACAAATTGCACCATGCTTACACCATCCACTGGGGATGACTTCCCAATTTCTGATAATCTGCTTGCCAAATGGGATGTGCATTTGAAATGCTCTCTGTAATGCTACTGGGCTAGTTCCCTGGCAACCAACTCTATGCCATCATTTACAGGTACTATTATCTATCTATATTACCAATATCTTTCTGATCTCCTCCCTGAGTGTTACCAGGTGCACTCCCCATAAGACCTAGCAGAAGGACCACCCAAATACTCTGATTATCACATCAGACAGCTCCTTCCCACCACCCCACCCCATCCACCCCCAGTGCTCTAAAAGACCTGCTCACATCTAGCTCATCACCACGGCTCTAGCAAGGTTTTCTCTCTTATTAGCAGCAACCATATAGCTCTTGTGCTTTAGCCAAACTATTACAATCCATGATACTGTTTTCTCTACTATTTCTATGATGTGTTATTCAATACAGGTAAGTCAGATGCCAACTAAGGGCTCACTCCATACATTTAGGACCTTCTCCTTTGTCACAATGACCTTCAATTTGGTCTCCTGTTGAACTTGGAATGTCATCATGGGTTGTTTTTTTTTTAACAACCTATGAAGCAGTAATGATTCCTGTGGTTTCCATTTCTAATGAGAGATGAAAATAGCCTTATTTCCAAGTCCTGCCAATAGCAGATATTGCTAGTAGAGGTTCCCACTGCTATCCTGGATGATGACAAAGTGCTCACCACCTTTGATCAAATCAGGAAAGTATAAGAATGCAATAGCTCTTATGTTCTAAAGAAATCCAGCCAGGTTCAATTATTAACAATTTCACAAACTGAGATCAAATATCTAGTAATTAGTCTTTGTTTTTTTAAAAAACTAAAGGACAAAATGAAAAGGTTAATGGTAATAACTGTGCTTTCACTGTTTTTAGAAGTGATAGCAGACTGTTTCTTTAGACAATGCAATAGGAAAATTTTTTCAGTCTTTCTTACTAAAGAGCTAATTCCTAGTCAAATGACGATACGCCCTGTTTTATTTAAATAAGCTATTATTTACCAGGTTCTCCCCAAAACTGACTGAAGAAGTAATTTTATAAACTTCCCAAGTGACTTAAGTCCAAACCTTGAGATCATGGCATAGTTCATGTCTTATTAGCACAACAAATCATCATCATGCCTCTCTCTCTAGTCCCACTCCTGTCCCCAGGGACCAAGTTCATCTTGTCTAGAAACTTTGGGGGGAAGTATAAGACTATTTTCCTTTAGCAAAACTTAAAAGTCTTTAGTTTCTCCTCACAACATAACCAGACTCTGACCTCCGTCATTCACTTCTGAAAAAGGTAAAGTAAGAATTAAAACTTTCATGTTATCATCTAAGGTCCATAATGGCTATGGGAAAAAAAAAAAAAAAAAAAAAAAAAGGCTCCCTAACCCCAATGTCACTTCTTCACAATGTGACTAGTGGAAGGGTAATGATGTTCTACACTGATTTCATTTCCCAGTAATGCAGAGGGGTTAGTAGTGTCCCCCATTTAGATTTTAAAACATATTTTTTTTTCATTCTCCTAATCATAGTAAATTCCCAGAGTCCTATTTCCAATATCATATGCAGTTTTATAGAGTTGGGAAGTTTTATCAGCATATGTCCTTTATTTCATTCCTGGAGAATACATCTGAGGGCTGAAATGCACATCTACCCAGCAACTCACTGAACTAGAAAGGGAGCCCCAGTTAAATTAGAGGTATCACTCACACACACACACACACACACACACACACACACACGCACACACACACACCATCCTTATTTTTATAATACAGAAAGTACTTTATAATACATAACTACATCTTGAGTGATGGTACAGAATCTCGAACTTAAGAGACCAGGAAGTTTGGACCTGTCCAACTCGGAGATGCTAGGATCAAGATGTAAAGTGACTGAACCAACTGGGATGTGACAATCCTCAGGGACAAAGGACACTGGGAAGGAAACAGGACCAGAGAGCTGGATAAGATCAATGAAGGGAACACACTGATTCCTCATGGCCTCAGTGTAGTGTAAGAAAGTGGTATTCTGGAGAGAGAACAGAATTTAACAATGGCGAAGCCTGGTTGAAGATATATCAAAGGATAACTTCTAGAACACACTTGTGTGTATGGAAGGGTTTATGTCAGCTTGGAGTCAATTCTGATTCCTAGGTTGGGAGGCAAGTAAAGAAAAAGGTGAATAACCTAGATCCTGGCTACAAAGGAGAATATTAAGCCAGCTATTAAGTGAACCACACTAATCATTAGAATTCGGGAACAAAGTAGGTAATTAATTTTGTGAAGACAATGAAATCTAAGTTTTCTTAACTGGGGCACAAAATCAAGCCAGAAGAACAACTATGGCTAGAATCTTAGAGTATGGAGCTGGGGAGTAGGAGATCTTTGAAATGAAGAAAGTAAAATGCTGGTTTACCGTTTACTTAAAACTCAGTTATGACAATGTATGTGATGGTTAACTGCAGGTGCACAGTAGGTTTCTAATCTTTGTCAGTTGCTCTCCTCTCCCCCATGACCTACAACAAGGGTCAGCCTTAAAAACGCAGAGCACACTCAGAAGACATCTACACCCCAGGTGGTAAAA
This sequence comes from Solenodon paradoxus, assembly GCA_004363575.1. Lineage (NCBI taxonomy): Eukaryota > Metazoa > Chordata > Mammalia > Eulipotyphla > Solenodontidae > Solenodon > Solenodon paradoxus. Next base: position 4,549 of record RJWH01007382.1, on the reverse strand, counting down.
TGAATCTGGTCAATCACAATCTCTAGACACTTAGAGATACTGAATTTTTAGGACAATGGGAAAACTTTACGTGTGTGTCCTCTGCCTTCAATAAGATCCGTATTTTAAAGGTCCTATGCACCCCCCATTATTGATTTGCATTGTGTCCTTGACCAATGAGAAACCTACAAAAACAAATGTCTGTTTCATTTATTCATGAGTTACATTATATAGAAAATCTCAATCAGAATGATCAAGGAGGAGGTACTAAATAGGTCTACAATCACTGAAAATATATGTGGTTCTGTGGCACTGATAATTTTAAACTTTTTCAAATAAAAGGGTCTCATGACTTAAACCTCAACATTACTTCACAGGTAATTACTCTGGGGCATGACGTTATTAGTGGTTCTGATATAGAATCTTGGACATCATTTCATAAAGCATAAACATTTTGAAGAGTCACAAGCAGTAATCCCCTGGTTGCTGCCATATAAGGAACTGAGGTGTCAACACAGAATGTGGCCTCAGCACAAAACTCATCAGAAGATCATGTACCAAATGATGAGATGAGGTCTGTGAAATAAACTTTCTTCAGCTGATATGTGATTCAGCATCATCTCTTGAGAGTAGTAAACTGCTTGGGGCAATACCAAGGACCATACCTAAGTGGCTGCCCAGGTCTCTGCAAGATATGCCAGCACAACACGCTGCAATTTGCCTTCAAATTAGAAATTGCATCCCTTAAAAGCATTATTCTTTGGTTGGTTACTTACATGCAATTACAAGTATACACACTCAATTCTGTTTTTCAAACTACCTCTTTTCTGGAGTTGGTATTTCAGAAGAAACGTTGCTTTTGCTAATGCCAAACATGCTAACTTGTGATAGTATGTCTTCCCCCTTATTTACTTCTGGAGATATTCTAGGTTTGTCTGACAATTCAAGTGTGAAGCCACAAACTACATAACCTCTAATTAATTCTAGACAGTGATCATGTCTCACCTTGGACAAATGACTAGAGCCACAAGTCAACCTAACCACGATTGTGGATAAAGTCAATATTGAACCTTCTCCAAATTTCATCAGTCTTCCTTCTCCTTCATTTTGTGTGTCTAATTTTACAGGGGAGCATTGCCATCTGTTTTCTTATTAGAGGGATGAAGCATTATTTTTATTATAGTTATTAAAGATGTGTTAAAAAGTTTTCTTTTTAATGAATATTGAATGGTTTTAGAAGAACATGTCTTTCCTAGAAATGTCACTAGTAAAATGCATCCAATTTTTTCTCTAATGTAGTGCTTTCCCTGTCCATAAAACTTATTTGATTAGCAGTGCTATAGAAGCTAAAGCTTTTGTATGCAGGCACTCAAGCATAATTTAATCATTTTATTTAAGCATGAAAAAAATTATTCTGAAAGCCCTGTTAGGTAAAATATCCCTGATTAGTTTAAACTTGCATTTGCAGGTATATTAAAGGTGAAATACATCACAGAATGCTCAGTATGCAATGGAATAGTGTTAACTTTGTTACAATAGTCGCAGTAAGTAAAAAACTGTAGCGATGGAGAATGTAAGGAATAACAATCTCATTTTAGATAACTATTTAAACACATTATTTTAAAATAAATTTTGCTTTGTACAAGCCCTTTTTATATTACCAGGATTTTCACCTATGGAAACCTCTTTCATAGTCAGACAAGATGAGGTCCTAATTGCATAATACCATTTATCTGCTGAGGATAAAAGTGCCAACAAATGAAAATGCACATTAGACAAGAGATTGTCAGAATAGAAAATTGTCTTTTTTATCTTTTTTTATTTTTTTGTTTTTTGTTTTTAAATAACCCACTCACATTAACAAAAGACTGCAGTAGCTTCCAAATTATAGGTTGTTATTTTTAGTGGAAGTAGTTCAATATTCATATTGGAGCAGATGTAGCAGTTTAACAAAACAGCTCTTCAAATCCTGCACAAATTGAAAACAGGAAAACTGATTGCATTTTCTCTTATCACTTTCCTTTTCTGAATTGACACTTTTGGCCTTCTGAAAATTTACACATGGCTTTCATCTCAACAGCACCTGCTGATCAAATAGAAACCTAACATTTTCATGAAAATGGTATAAAGGACTAGTTTTGTTTTAAATGCTGTAAAGGGCATCAGTTGCCTACTTGATGGCAACAATTGCTATGCACAAGGCATATTCATAATAGTTTTATATTTTCATTAAACTTTTAAAGAATATGCTGTCTCTTCTGTTTTTTTTTCCATAGTCACTTTTTGTATGACTCAAATTTCTTTGACTCACTCTCTGCCTAATACTTTGCTTTATTATGCAAAGATTATACAAAATATATAAAAGGATAGATGATGAAGATAAGGGTACTTTTCTTAGCCTCTTCTTAGACTACATATATACTTATCTGGAAATATTACTGCCTAGGCATGCACAGGGGAGTAAAATACATAAATTTCATTTCCTTAATTTCACCCACCCAAAGCAGACAGGAAGCAAAAAGTCAAGGTCAGGCCCTATTTTTGAAGGAGACTGACATATTCTCTTATCAGACAGAAATTGGCAAGAACTTAATTGTTGAAGTACCCCAGGCTGGTGGAGAATGGAAGTCACTCAAGCACAAACTGGTCAACATCTCAACCATGTGGCTAACCATTCATTGTAAATACCTCCTGAGAAGGAAAAGGTAACTCTTGAAAATGGGTATTTTTATACGTGAATGATTTCAAGCTTGGTAGCTAAACTGCTTCTCAGATTTTTAAATAAAAGTGCTCCACCTAGCTCTCTAAAACCTAATAGGGGCTATAATAAAAGATGCTCTTTAAGATATGCTGTCAGTCTCTTAGCCAAGACTACAACCCTTCAAAGGATTCCAGTTTGTCCAGTCCCATTCTGCCTGGATGACAAGGCAACTGAAGGCAGAAATGACATAAAGTAATATATGTGCCACTCTGACCAGTTGGTCTGTGAATTTCAGTGTTTCATCAAGCTCACTGAGGCAACAGCAAACCTGAAATGTCAATACGTTCAGTCAATGGAAGTGAAATAATGGGACTCTATTGTCTTACCCAATCGATCTGCGGCTGTCAACAAGGAATCATGCCCCCCTGGCTTTAAACAAATTTTAATTAGGTTTTTAGTTACCAGATCATATTTACCTATGAAAACACCTATCTTGACAATGTGTAGGAGACAAAACAATCTCTTTTTTTCCTACTTTTATTCATTTTAAGAACCTTCCAAAGTTGACACTATAATTTTGTGAAATACACTCATGAGTCAATAAAACATTTTTCCTTTTATTTTTTCAAATCAAGACTCCAAGGAGGGAAAAACCCCATGGCTCAAATCCAAAATCCGAATCTACTTAACAGTCTTATTTTTCTTTTTTTCCCCTCTAGACCCAGTCAAAACCATACTATAAAATCAACCAACTCCATATGAAAAGTAAGCTTCATTTGCTTTTTTCACTTATTCAAGTATCGCCGTTAGCATCAATTCATCACCCACTCAAAACAAGTCACACAAAACCAAACACAAATGATCCATTCCAAAAGCCTCTACCCTTTTTGCTCTGTTTATCAATTCTAAACATAAGGGGTAAACGAAACTCCTGTTAAACCGGGAAGATGGTGCTGAGGGCAAAGGGTGGGGGAGAAGAGAAAATCAGATATTTAAGTCATCCACATTTCATTTAAGTTCTATCGCCCTTCCATCCACCAGAAGAGTCTCACCTTAAAATAAAAATAAAAATGAACTAATCAAGTTGTTAAGCAGCTTCTTCTCTCTCCTCTTCATCTAAAGGCTTCAGCGTCCAGTCAATAAATAATCCATTGTTCCCCCTTTATCAAGTCTCTTTAAACCTATTCAGACTGGCAAAACTAAACCCAATTAAAGATAAGGCCCTCCAGTAATCTCACCTCAGTGAGTCCTGTCTGGATAGCAGAGGTGATGGGAGAGAGCCGCCAGGCCAGGGCTGATGCCTCCTCCTCACCCCACACAACAAAAGGCAGATTTCTCTTTCTCCCTCTGCTAATCTTTAAATGTAAATTCTCTCCGCCAGCTAAGAGGAGCGACAGATAACATGTTACATCTTCACTTCTCCTGGTCTTATCGACTTCTGAATCATTTGGAGAGGGAGAGAGGGAGAGAGAAAAGCAGCCTCCCCGCTCTCCACCCCCCACCCCTCCTGCCTCCCTGCTCGCCCCCCCCCCACCCCCCCTGTTCACGGAGATTACCTTCTGGCAAAGGAGCGCAGGAGAGGCGGCCGCAGCCGAGGCGGCACCCAGACCGCGGCTTTGTATTCATTAAACACACATCGGAGCTTATCAGAAGTAAAAGGCTTGTCAGGATGGCACATTGTGTGTGAGTGAGTGTGTGAGCGCAGGAGGGAGAGGAGCGAAGCCAACGTGCATCGGGGTGATTACAATATCAGCAGGCCCCAGATGGAGGCAGGAAAATAAACAGAGGGTGCGTGTGAGACGGAGCGGGAGAGGGAGGAAAAGTGGGAGAGAGCGCGGGAGGGAGGGAGAGAGGGAGGGAGGGAGAGAG
>RJWH01007381.1:0-40953 GCA_004363575.1 Solenodon paradoxus | reverse complement strand
CCATCCATCCATCCAACCATCCTTCCTTCTATCCATCCATCCATCCATCCATCCATCAAACCATCCTTCCACCCATCCAACCATCCTTCCTTCTGTCCATCCATCTATCCATCCATCTATTCACCCATCCACTCATTTTCATAAGACTATGAGTTCACATTGGTACTTTCAACATCTAAACACATATTCTAGTTTTCTCCTTCTCTATATTTATATCTCCTCTGACTAACGCTGTGGAGCCTGGCTCCCATCATCCTTAATATAGTTACTTATTTGCTGAATCCTAAAATGTTAAAAATGAGTTTAAGAAAGGCTAACTCCTACCACTGTGAAAAACAAAACCTACTAACTTGATGTCTGTTTTGTAAACATTTGTCTTTATTCTACTGAGATAAAACTGACACAGAGCAAAACCCATCCATCCTAACTGCAGCCCAGCGGGCCTGTCCAAACACACACACCCTGTCTCGGACGGGGCTCTGCAGGGGTGACCCCATTCCAGCCACTCCTCCTCCAGGTCAGGCACTTTGCTGAGTTTCTGCAGCAGAGATGGAATTCACCTGGTGTTCAAAAGGCCTCAGATCCTCCCTCCTGTCCCTCATGCCCTCACTGCCCAGGGGTTTACCCACCGAAGTTGGCGTGGGGCATATCTGAGTGCCCTGCCTAGGACATTTCCGGGGACATCAAACTGGATGGAAGGGATTGCTGGACATGATGTTCCTCAAGCAGGGACACGAGGCTCTGTCACCCAGCAGCACTGCTGCTTGGGGTTCTGATGTGAGCCCCGCAGAGAGGCCCAGACGCAGGCCACCACTGTTTACCCCGGGGCAGCGCTAGCTGTCAGTCTTTGTGATCAGTTCCATTTGTTTGAAGCAGCTGTCTGGAAGGTATTCACTTTTTCTTGGGCACAATGGGATGGGATGGGGCATCTCAGGGTGGGAGCCTCTCCTGGAGCCCCGGGAAAGGGAGGGGAGCAGACGAGAGGTGGGGGCAGGCTTCTCCCACCTGTCCTGGGGAACACTCGGAGGAACTCAGGAAGGTTCCGTCAGGTGAGGTGCCAGGCTGGGCAGGACACAGCGGCCTCTCACTCTGCTTCCCACACAGTGAGATGGGGTGTCCAACTCCAGCCAGCCGGGCAAATGCCTGACCACAGAGAGCACGGGTGTCTGTCCATCCTCCCATCCAGCGCCTGACACTCCCAGCTCTAGCTTCTCCTCTTGGCTGCATGGTGTACTGATTTAATCCTTACTTAATTTGAAAGCCGAGATACAGGGCCACCCACGATCTAACATAGGGCAGTGTTTGCTGGGCCTTGGGGTGACCCTCCTGCCCCTGCCCAGGGCCCACGTCTTGCTCAGCTAGGGTGGGATCGAGGCCGGACCCCCACTGTTGCCCAGTGAGTTGGGGACTCAGAGAGCAGGAGACAGCAGGAGCAGGAGTCCTGCCCAGTCTGGGGACAGAGCAGGAGCAACCGGGTAGAAAGGATCCCTGTGACGCCAGGCGAGAGAGTCTTTGGAGTCAAAAGAACTGGTAAGGGTGCAGATAAAGGGGCCGCCGGGCCCTGCGAAGTCACCAGGAATGGAGTGGAGGCCAGAAAAAGCACTGGGAGGCAGGGACAGCAGGCCAGGCCGGGGTGGGCGCTGCTCTGTGCTCAGAGTCCCCAGGAGTCCAGCCCCCGCCCAGCCGAGTGCAGCGAAGGCTGAGTGCAGCAGGCAGAGCTGGCAGGGAGTGGAGGTGCCCAGGGCAAAGGGAGGGCTGTCCAGGAGCCAAGTGGGAGGCCGTGAGTCAGACCTGAAGCAGCAGGTAAGGACTCGTGGGTGAGCCGGGCAGGTGAGGGGCCGGGCAGTGGCACTGGGATTTCTGGGCAGGGAGCGATGGGGTGGAATGTCCAGTCCCTCTACAGTACCTTTGGAGAGCCAGGTTGGTGGGGACCGGCCCTCGCTGAGCCCCAGATAAGAGCTGGACCAGCCTGTCTGCCAGCCCAGAGCAGCTGCGTCCACACTCCCGTGGGCGGCCCATCTGGACTGTCCCGTCACTTCACTCCTGGCCACATGCTCCTGGGGGGTGGGGCAGGGTGGGCTGGGGACGGGGTTCCAGGCCTTGTGACATGGGTGGGCCCTTCTCACTGCTCTGGCCCCTCCAGGTGCCCCAGACGCCCCCCGGGACTGGTCTGCTCTCCTATCTGACGGGCCTCCCGTTTCATGACGACAGGCGAGTCCGTGTCCCACAGCCCACAGCCCACAGCAGGCGTGGCTGGCGTGTGCTGGAGAGTGATGACGGGGAGGCTGCTGGCGAATGAATACAGATTGGGGCTGCACAGAAATGTCCTCTCAGATCTGGAGGCCAGAGTCCCTGCAGAGGTGTTGGCAGGCCGGCCCTGGGGAGGCCCCTGCGCCTGGTTCCAGCCCCTGGTGCTGTGGGAACCTGGGGCCCTGGGCAGCGGCCAGGGGTCCGCCTGTCCCCACTTCTCCTTCTCCCTGTGTGTCTGCATCTGTGCCCGCGCTTCCCTCTTCCCATAAGGGCGGGAGCTGTGGGCGTAGGCCCTGTCCTCACCCGGTGCCTCTGAATCTTTGCCATTTTCACCCACAAAGAGCTCAGCTGGACAGCGGCTGGGGTAGGACTTTATCTATGATTTTAGGGGAACCGATTCTTTCTACCCACAGCCAGGGGTCCCAGGCGTGGCTGACCTTGATCTTAAATGCCAACTGAGCTTTGGATCTAGCCTTGGCCCTGGGCATCCTGGGAGTGGACAGGCCCCCCAGCCTGGAGAGCACCTGGGGTTAAGTCTAGACGCCTGGGTGCTGGGGGACACCTGTCACGCCAGCCACTGGCCACTGTAACTATCCTGAGCACTGGGTGAGGCTCACAGGATTGGGGCTCAGCTCTGGGGATACAAAGACCTAAGGAGGAAGGGGCTTTATAAGGCAGAGCTTAGCGGAGTATTCCTGGGCGGAGTAGTGGTTGGGTTCACTGCCTCCAGCTGAGCGCAGTCCACCTACCTCCCAAGGAGCCAAATTTCTGTTCTAGGTCTGGGGTTGTGGGGTCATAATCAAGGTGAACAGCTAAATAAAATAAAGTGCTTCTTCCTCTTCTCCGCCTGCCTACGCACCTTCATTCCTGCCTGCACCTTTTCTTAACAAAATAAATAAAATAAAAAGCAGAGCCTTGTCCCTCAGGGTCTACCACTGAAAGCCTGGGGACCTGCCTCTCCCAGCACAGCGGCCCCACTCCTTAGCTCCTTAGGGGCTAAGACTATGATGGAGCCCCCATGGGGTGGACACAAAGAGCCCCAAACCAAGAAACTTGAGTGAAGATTCAAGGGCACGGAGGGCCAGCCTTGACGACGGACACTCACTGCCGGTGCTGGGTGCGCCCCATTCCCGCCCACCCCGGAGCTACCTGTGGGGAAGCACCTGCAAGAGCTGGGAGGGCCTCAGCAGCCACGATGTGTGGGTGAGCACAGGCCCATGGAGGGAGGAAGGAAGAGGCTGGGTGGGGTGGCAGAGGGAATGCAGAGGTCATGGGAACAGTTGTCCCATTTCTTGTTTACTCTGCCTGCCTTTCATGCAGCTGTTCCTCAAGTGCTTATGAGCACCTGCTGTGTGCAGAGCGCTCTTCTGCTCTCTGGGACTTTTCAGGTAGTGACAGACAGAAACCCCATGCTCTGAGACCAGTGGGAGGAAGTAGGCATGACGCCACAGACTGCTGAGTGGTGAGGGGTGTGGAGGGCACAGAAGGTCTTAGGGATTCAGCAATATTTGGGTGGAAAATTGCAGGCAGGTGTCCGGGGAGGGGCTCTGAGCGGAGGGGCTGGCACGTGCAAGGGTCCTGGGGCAGGTGGATGCAGGAGCAGCCTGGGCACTGCGATGGAAGCTGGAAGAGTGTTTTGGAGAGTTAGAGGCCACGGGGTGATGCAGGAGAGGCAGGGCGGGGGACAGGGCGGTGGCAGAACAGGATTCTGCATCCCTGCAAGGTGGAGCACGTAGGACATGCAGATGTTCTGAAGTGGAATGAGAGGAGTCTGGGACTTGCCCAGGGTCTGACCTGCTTGCTGGGACCATCTGGAGGAGGGACTGCCAGGCAGGCCTATTGGGCTGTGGTTGTGACATCCAGGAGAGGCAGGTGCCCATCCAGGGTGTGGCTGGAGGACAGAGGAGGGACGCTGAGGGCCATCGCCTGGGTGATGAGACAGGGAGGGCGTGAGGACCAGGGGTGGCCCAGGCTTGCATGATGGGATGGGACAGAGGAGAGGAGTGGGCTCAGTAGGGCACATGGGGACAGGGCCATGGAGGTGACAGCAAGGGCCTGTGGGTCGTCAGGTGGAGGGACAGGTGAGGCAGCCGTGCTAGAGGGCGCTGTTGACCTTGCGAGGGCACTTGGGTGAGTGGGGACGGCAATCTGGGTGGAATCCCTTGCTGGGAAGCCAGGCTGAAGGGCGTGGCCGGCGGGGTAGGCAGGATGCTGGAGGGAGGGCGCTTGCATTTTCGCAAGTTGGACTGATCAGGTGCCTATGACCCCAGGCCAGTCACTAGCCGTCCAACCTCCCAAGTCTCGGGGGCAGCTGTTGGGGGGCTGGGCTCTGCGTGCCGGCGGGCTCCTGGTTTCACCCCCAACCCAGACCTGCTCCTGGCACCAGTTCCACAGACCCTGAGGGCGGTGGGCCAGCAGGTGTCCAGCGTGTGCCCACGAGAGGGTGCCCAGGGAAGGGGCCTCGGGCTTGTCTGATGCCAGCTGGTCACTGGCCAGGGGGCAACAGGCGGGCCCCCGCCCCTGGTTGCAGGGACAGACGGGTGAGCGGCAGCTGGGGTGCAGGCAGAGAGGGCCAACCCCATCTGCATCAGCGCAACCCCCTGCAGTGCCTGGTGACCTTGCGTCCGAGCTGAGTTGGCAGGATGGTGGCTGTGGTGGTCATGTTGCCATGGGGTCCAGTGCGGTGCCCAGCACCCCTCCCTCTTGCCAGGTGTGACGCAGCTCATGCCCCACCTGGGTGCTTGGTGACTTTGGGTGAGGAAGGTCTTCGTGGCTTGATGACCCGTGTCTCACCTGCCTACCAGTGGAACCCTGGCTGGCCCTTGGGAGCTGGACAGAGGCCTCTTGGGGTCCCGCTGCAGAGGGACTTGGGACCCCAGCTGGGAGGCCCTGTTCCCACAATACCGTCCCTGAGCCCCTTGCCCACGAGGCCTGAGGCACTGGCTCGGCCCCAGAGGGGCCCCCAGAGGAGAGGCAGGTACAGCTTGCCCATTGGAGCCAGGGACCGAGGTTTGAGAGGGACCATGTGTCCGCAAGGTCGAGAGAGGCAGGGCCCCCCAGAAGGGCTGCCCTTTCCGCTCCCATGCCAGGCTGGCCTGAGCCCCTCCCCAGGGCGTGAGGCCCCAGGCTGGGCTGTCTGCACAAGGCCTGACTTACTGAGTCAGACTGGCACCAGGGCGGCTGTCACCCCCTGCCCCCCGTCGTGGGTCTCGGCCCAGGGCTGTCCGCGAGGCTCCCTGACCGAGACACTTCTCACTGGGACTTCTACGAGCGAGAGTGGTTTTTCTACCATGGATGTCCACAGGGGTGTCCCAAAACGATCGCCCGGGGCCTCCCCACGGCACTGTGACAACCAGACCTCACGTGGGTGTTCTCAGGAAGGGTCACTGCACTTTCTGTTCACCTTTAGGCTGATGTCTTACATCTCCCCACTGTCTGCATTTGTAGATCAAAGACCCTCAGAGCCATGCAAGCACCCAGCCCCTCGGGGTGCACGGCACAGGGGGACCTCACCTCCTACTGGCCCAGCCCTCTGCTCCCGGGGCCTCTGGCCTCCGAGGGACAGGAGACACTGCTCCCTGTCCAGGAGGGTGAATCTGCATGGTCCTGTGGATGTCGCCTCCCCTCCTGCTGCCTGTCCCTGTACCGGTCACAGCCATGCTCTGCCACATGGATAAATACACACTTGCCTGCCCCGCCCGCCCCATCACCGGGCACACACACGGGGCTGCAGGCCCAAGCTGGCCCCTCCTGTTGTCATGAGCATGAGGCCTGGGGTCCCGTCTGTCCCGATCACTGCCAGGACTGGGTCCCGTGTCCTGGCATGCACCTCGGGGGTCAGAGCCGGCGCTCCACCTGTGCGGCCCTTCCAGGTTAGGGACCCGCTGGTTTCCGTTCACCAGCAGGAGCACACCTGGGCAGGCCGGCCGCTCGGTCCCACGGGCCGGTTCTAAGCCCCAAGAGCACCGGGCCACGGCAGCCGCTCTGGTCAGCGCCCGCCAGGCCCTCCCACACTCATTCGCTCGCTGCACAGACCCCGCCCGTGTCCAGGGAGGGTCATAGGAAGGGCTGACCTTTGCTCTGCTGGCCTCGCTGAGCTGTGTGGGGTCCTCCCTGCCCCGCGGCCACCTGGGCGCTGCCTGAGTCGGGGCTGCGCTGCCCGTGACTGGGGACACCCAGCAGTCTGGTCACGCTTGTGTCTGAGCGCCTTGCCCACGCCCGGTGGAGATGTCCTTACGAAGGTCTGGGTTGTCTGACTGACCTCAGGCCCCCGAGGGAGTTCGGTGCAGCCCAGCCCTCCCGGTCACTGACGTCCGCTTGGCCAGGACCCGGCTGGACTCGGAGCAGCTGCTCCCAGAGCATGGCCAGTGCCGCCTCGGGGCCGCACCACCTGTCCGAGGCCCGACGTGTGGGCTCCAGGTGCCCTCACAGCTGCCCCGTGGAGGAGAAGCACCCGGACGGCAGCGTTAGGCTCCGCGGCAGAGGGTCCAGGCTCCATTACGTTCCATGTGGCGCCAGAGCACGTCCCTTTGGCTTTGACGCGCCCTGTCCGGGGCCAAGGACAGCTCGGGCCACACGCGGGTGCCAGGCGTGGGAATGCAGGGGCTTGTTGGCATTGGACGCCGAGCCTGTGCGAGTGCGACGCGGCAGGGCAGGTGCGTGTGAGCGGGGACCTGGTGGGAAAGGGGAAAGGACTCGGCGGCGTGTGGGATCTGGGCGGTAACCCAACGTCCCTCCTCGTCCAGCCTGATGTCGCAGTTTGACATCTGCGACTGAGACCCGGCAGTGACCTCTGTGTCTCCTCCCTCGAGGCTGGGGCGGAGCCTCCGAGGCGAAGTGAGAACTCAGACTGGTCCTGGTCGCTCCCCGTCTCTTGTCTCTTGCCCCCCACTGGCCACCTCTGGGAGGCCCGAACCTCCCAGGCTGTAGGCAGATCTCATGTTTGCTGGAAGCTTCCTTGCCCTGCCAGAAATGCCTGAAGAACTTAGAGGGAAGGCGATGTCAGGCCTGGGATGGGCGATTGAATCAGCGACTCAATTCTTTCTCCAAATTAAATTATTCATCATTTCCTGGTCCTTAATAAAATAATTGCTGTCTACTGTTCCTGCTGTAAAGATGTCCTTCCCTGTCTGCCTGGGAAGGACGCTGTCAGGGGCCTCTGCCCACAGCCGAGCCGTCCTCGCCCCGCCGCTGCCGCCCGCCCAGCCTGCACCCTCCCGGCCTCCAGTCCTGGCCAGACTGGCGGGCTGGCCCCTTCTCCTCTCCAGGGGGACACAGCCTCAGCGAGCAACGCCTGCACGCTGCATTCTGACCCACGTTCCTCTGGGCTAGCTCTTCCGTGTGTGGCGGAGCCGTGCTCCAGACAGAAAATGTCCAAAGAGATAAAAAGCAGAATTCTGATATTTTCAAACACCCAGAGCATCGCGCCAAGGTCTCTCTGGGGGAAGAGCAAACCCAGGATTAGCATCTCTGCTCAGGCCCTTCCCTGGCTCTCTGGCCCCCTCTAGGGACAGAGCCACAGTGTTGGGTGGTCCTTCCCTGATCCACAGCCAACCACTCCTAGTGCAGACATGGATGGGATGGGAGGACCCCCCTCCACGCCTCTTGAATGTGCTCTGTGCTCACCTCAGCATGTCCTGTCTGCCCTGGGGCCTCGTGCCAGCTGGGGGCCACCCCGTCAGCTACCTTGACGACACCCCCTGGATCGGATCGGTGGATGGGTGGATGGGTGGATGGGTGGAGCACACGCCTGCCGGGACCCTGAGCCTGCCCAGGCAAAGGTCTCATTCGGCCCTGGACCTGTACCTGCGCCTGCCTGGTGTCACCTCTAGAGGGAGCACCCACCCACCACCGCGCACAGCTGCTGGGGCCGGGGGGCTCCACCGGGTTCTGACCCCCAGCTCTGAGTGTGGGCGGCTCTGGAGGCTCCAGGCCAGGACCGCCCCTGGGGAGCCCTCCGCCTGCCTGGGTGCTGGGACGGGGTCCGCAGACCGGCACGGGGCCTGAGGGCATCTAGGGCAGTCACATCATGTCCCCGGGACCAGGAGGCCTGGGCCTCTGCAATGTCTCCCCCCCTCATCCAGGCACTGGACCCGGAACCGGGGTCCGAGAGCTCACAGGGGTGTGTAGCCTCAGTGTACTGGGGGATGTCATAATGACCATCCAGGGGACACCGGATGGCATTCGTGGGCCCGGGGCTCCCGTTGGCTCCGTCCGCTCGCCGGTGTCTGGTCGGAGGACTGCGGGCTGCTCCTGGTGAAGGCCTGTGCCTGCCTGGCGTGGACGTGACTGATCAGGCGGAGACGCTGTGGAGGGGCCTCCAGCGCCCTGCTCACAGGCTGAGCCCAGCGCCGTCCCGAGTGGGTGGGACGGGGGCTGCGTGTGCCCTCAGATGCCGGGGACGGACACTCAAACCAGGGAGGACTTGGCTCCATTTTGTGGCTTTGGGGGCCTGTCCCCAGGACCTCCTTCCTGGACCATTAACTCCATCCTGTGCTTCCCCTGAGAGGAGAAGACTCAGAGCAGGCCTCTGAGGGACAGCGAGAACATTCTAGAACAAAGCCGGTTCCCTCCTCCACCCGCTGGTGCAGGGCAGGTAGGAGGGGTTGGATTTTGAAGCCGGCCCTTTACAAGACTGTCAAAAAGTGTCCTGAGATGGTCTCTGTGAGGCAGGGTACAGGGGCCAACAGGCGCTCCGGGCGCCCTTTATTTCAGCGAGAGGAGGGAGGGCGGGCTGGCAGGAGGGAGGAGACACTGCGGTCAGCTAGCTGTTGTCTTTGAATTTCCTTGGGTCTCGAGCCTGGGTCCTCGGGCTGCACGTGGTCTCACGGTGCGCTCTTGTGGGGGGTGCCCAGCTGCAGGCTGACTCCCCCAGTCTCCATGGCATGTGCCGAGGTCCCGTGGCCATTCCTGCTGTCCTTGGGCAGCCGGACATGGCTGAGAGTGGCAGGCACCTCACGGACTGCTGTGTGTGGACCCAGAGTCAAGGAATAGCCCCCGCCTGCAGGCAGAGGATGCTGCATGCCCCCCAGGACGCCTGCAGGCAGACGATGCTGCACGCCCCCCAGGGCGTCCGGCTGCCCTCTGGCCTGGCCTGGCTGTTACTGAAAACTGTGGGGGAGGGAGCGGCCTTGGGGCGGCTGGGCAAGGGGCCCACTTCATGCAGGGCGGGTGGGCAGAGTCCCATGTGGGCAAATCACTGACATTTGTGGCCCAGAGAAGCGGGGAAGGCATCCGAGCCCCCAACCTGGGTCGGGAGGCAGGGAGCAGGATGCGGGGTGTGGACCACTGCTGTGGTCTGGCGGCAGATGTGCAGGGGACATATCTGGGGCGGGACGGTGACGTGGTCCCGAGCTTGGCGCGGGTGTGGGGAGACTGTAGAGGGGACACGTGTGCGGACTGGGTCCCACAGAGCAGGCTCCTTCCTGGTGCCGGGGTGACTTCTCTGCCGGATCTCCTTGGGAGGTGCAGGGGACTTTCAGGGGAAGCCCGACCCCCTCCTAACAGGCCTTGCTCTTCTGTCGAAACGAGCCACCGGAGGCTGGCAAAGCCATTTGCTGTAGAATTGGGGGGAGAGTCAGATCAGCGATTTGCGCTTCTGGAATGGGAAGTGGTGGGGAGGGCAGGCGGGCTGCGCGTAGAGTGTGCAAACGGCCCTGATGAATTTTTCAGCAGGAGCCCTGCACTGCCAGCATGTGGATGCTCACAGACGGACGTGACATTGCTGTTCCCGTCATCACTGGGACCCTGGCGGCGGCAGCAGAGACCGGGGTGGGCTGGCTTGTGATTTCGGACGGTGACCTGGAGTCCCCACTCCAGTGGGACACGGGGCTCAGTGTCAAGGGGTGACAAGAGCATCTTGTTTCTTTATTTGGCTTTTGGAGGCCACTATGAGCCCGGTTTTCAGTGATCCTCTCATTCCTTCCAGAACATGCACTTCTACTCTGGTCAGAAATGAGCTAACGAGGGCAATGAGCAGACACTGTCTTGCAGTCTAGAACTTTCCATCTGGAGGGTGAGAGATGCTAACAACTCCACTATCATGTGATATCACAGAGTTGAGTCCACCCGTGGCACTTGCCAACCACTCATAGGTCAGCCATGAAGTAACTGAGGAGTTAGAGAGGCTGCCAGGGAAAGGGGCAGATGGGGTATTTTGTGGTGGGCATTGAGGGATGAATAGGAGTTCTCGGGGGCCAAGGGCACTGTAAGAGAAGCTCCAGAT
This sequence comes from Solenodon paradoxus, assembly GCA_004363575.1. Lineage (NCBI taxonomy): Eukaryota > Metazoa > Chordata > Mammalia > Eulipotyphla > Solenodontidae > Solenodon > Solenodon paradoxus. Next base: position 30,479 of record RJWH01007381.1, on the reverse strand, counting down.
GAGCTTAGGTGTCCTGAAGGTCTGTGTCTGTCCACAGAAATGAGAGCAGCATGTGGGCAAAGAGTGGGCTGGCTGGGTGGTGGGAGTACAGCAGAAGTGAGGCCTTGCATGTCATATTAGCCACTAGCTCAGGCTTGACATGGAGGGGCCCAAGGAGGGGGTTCGAGGACAGGGTGCCATGGCTGGATTTGTCATCTAGGAAGGTATGTGTTATATCAAGATGAATTACTTTAGGGTGTGTATACCCATTCGGGTGGTGAGGGGCAGGACGCCCGCAGACCGTAGGAAATAGTATCCTGTGACATTTCCACTGAAATCAATGGAAAATTAGAAGCAGAAAGAAAGCCCACTCTAAACTTACTCTGTAGCCCAGCCTTCTGGATTTGGACCATGCTGGGTCTGGAGCAGGCCCTGGCGAAGGGACCAAGAGGTGAGCAGGGGTGGCAGGTGACAGTGGGGTCTCCGTCTCAGCTGCCAGCTCCAAGCACCGCCCCACGACCCCGCTGGGCTGGTGTTCAGGGAGCGCTGTGCCCTGGCCAAGGCACTCGCCCCTCTGTGAAAGGAGACTGAATGCGGCCCTCTGGGACCCGCACCGGGTGGCGGCACTGTGGGAACCTGAGGCCCAGCAGGCTGGCCGCCAGGGCCTGGGCTTCTCCTTCAGTCCGGCTCAGTCCCTGGGGATGCTCATTTAGTCCGAGCGGTCGGGAGCCTCCTCTGCACTGCTAACACGGTTTCTTTCCAGCGGCGCAGAGCGGTGCAGACTGCGCCGGCTCTTTACCATGTAGAAGGTGTGGTTCTGGGGTCACTCCTCAGCCGGCGGGACCTGGGCCGCGAGGGGAGGGCGTCCGGGTGGGGACTTCACACCCACACATCCTACAGCTCGGGCCTGTTCTCGTTGCTGCTCATCTGGGTCCAGAGGGGCCCGTCCACCGTCTCCAGGCGTCATGCTGCGTCCACTTCGGTTAAGTTTGCTTTTCTTCCGTTGTGGTTGTGAATGTACTGTGACAACCCAGACGACGGGGAGGAGACAGAGATGCGCACAGACCCCACCCAGTGGGGCTGCCCTCTGTGGAGCAGACACCAGCCGGACAGAAAAGGTGCTCGGCGCTGGTCCTGTTTTTGCACCTCGGCTGAAGTCACAGGCCACTTCGTAGTCACCCTGAGATGAGTGGCTGTTCTTCCTGATCTCAGTTGTCCCCACTTTGGAGATGAGGACAGGAGACGCCCAGCCGCAGGCCACAGGAGGCCACGGCTGCACTGGGCAGCAGACGGCAGGCCCAGCCTGATGGCAACTGAAAATCAGGTTCCACGTCTCACGACTAGGAGACCACTGCCTCCCCTCGGGTACTTCCCTCCAGTGTTCAGCAAAGAGAGACGAACCTGAGTGTTCTCTTAGGATGGTCGCCTCTCACCAACGAGCCCAGCCCAGGAGGAGTCCTCCTGGCCTTGACAGTGTGATGGGGCCTGCGAGGGGGTAGGGCATCAGGGTCTTCTCCCCATGGCCGTTCGGGGTCTCACGCTCTTCTGTCGTGTGCCTGCCTTTTCCTTTAGGTCCATGAGGTTTTAGGGAAGAGGAAGGGGCGTGATGGTGGTGATGGTGGTGATGGTGATGGTGGTGGTGGTGGTGATGGTGATGATGGTGATGGTGGTGATGGTGATGATGGTGATGGTGGTGATGGTGGTGGTGATGTTACTGCTGCTGGTGGGGAGGGTGGTGAAGGTAATGGGGATGACAATGAAGTTCAAAACCAGGGACTGAAAATAGAATGACAGAGTCAGAAATCATGTGATTTAACCTTATGGACAAAGTGGTTTTTCTCAAGAAATTCGGTGCTCTGAGAACCTGTGGCTGGCTTGGCACAGACCATAATTCTAGCCTGTCTGGTGCGTTTCTCTTCGCTTGATCACCCTGGGCAGCCAAGGGGCTTGTGCATCAGCAGCGCTAGCAGGAGACCTGTTGGCCCAGACAGACTTGTTCTCCCGGGGTCTGGTCCATAACTTCCCTCCACTGCTTTGTGCTTGATTCTTCCGTTGACTGGTGTCCAGTGCCAGTGACACAGGAGTCTCTTGGGGAACTTAAAACATGATGAGCCTGAACCCCACTAAGATTCTGACTAAATTGGATTGCAGTGGGGCCTCTGTGTCTGTTTAAAAAGCTCCCCAGGTGACTTCAATCTATAGCCAAGACGGAGAGCCCAGCAGGGAATTTCGTTCTCTCGCGTTTCAGGACAGAGCAGTATCCCCTGGTGGGAGGGGAGATTAGTGTGCGGGCGCGAGGCAGCTAGGTCAGACATCAGCCCTCAGGCGGCAACTGAAGAGAAGACAGAGTGGTGACCAGAGGTCACAAAGGGGAAGGGGCCAGATGTACTGGTCACAGGGCCTCTGGTCTTCCCCCAGCAGCCTTGTGGGAAAGGGAAGACTTCTTTGAGTTTTATCTCTTCTTTTCCCAAATGAGGAAGTGGGACTCAGATTGACAAAGGGAGCTGGCAGGAAGTAGCTATGGGCACCCATCCACCCACCACCATCTAGCCACCCATTTGCTGATCATTTGTACTCCATCCACCATTCATTGTCTATCTGTCCATCCACCCACCCACCCATTTAGCCCCTCATCATCCACTCACCATCTACCCACCCCCACCCACCATCCACTCATCACCCTCCTGCCACCCATCCACCCATCCAGAGGGTATGGGAGCCATTTCAACAGGGACGGGGGCTGGGGTGTCTCTCCAAGGAGGGGCCGTGTGAACTGAGCTCCTCGTGAGGGAGAGGGACGGCTGGGGTGGAACAGAGGCCAGAGGCTTCCAGCAGAGGCAACAGCTGAGGCTGCAAGCTGCAGGTCTGGGGGGCCTCAGGGACAGATGCCCCTCTGTCCCGTGATCACCAAGCATCCATGGCGCTGGCTCTGTGTCCCCTGCGCATGCCTGACCTCACCAGCCCCTGCTCCCTTCATGAGGTCAGAGCCTCTGTTCTGTTTTCTTCTCAGTGAACCCCGGCGCCTGCAGGGCTCTGTGGGTACATGAAAAGGCTTCGGAGCCCTGGTGCCCTCCGGCCCCATTTGTGCTAAATGTGCTCGTAACTGACTCGACGGGGCCCCCTCCTTCTAGGGACGGGTCCTCCAATCCACCGGCGCACAGCCAGTGGCAGGACCAGGGACTCTGCTCCTGGGGCCTGGGGGAGGCCTTCCCCATAGGCGGTGTAGACAAGGGGAGTCCTTGGCCCCTGGACAAGCGTGGTGACTGGCCCCTTTCCCCTGTATCTGGAAGCACATCTCACTTCAAAGTCATGTTGTGAAAGGCTACAGCCGTGTGTGGGCAGAGTGGCCCCGGCGCGGCTCGTAGGCCTCTGTCAGCGTCCAGGCAGCTTGTGCCCTGGCTTCTGAGGCCGCGGGAGCAGGGCAGCCTGTGAGGGAGGCTGGTCACTGGCTCAGGCTTCCTGGTCACTGGCCCCAGTCTCTGCTGTCTCTGAGGCTCCGCCGCCATCTACAGAGCAGAGAGGGACCCACTCTGCACTGCCGTGACCCCGGCCTGCAGCCCTGCTCCCTGGTGCCAGCCAGCTGGCTGCTGGAGGAACAGAAGGCCTAGTCCGTGGGGGACAGACAGGCCCACAGGCAGAGCTGGACAGAGCTGGTCACCTGCACACAGGAGATGCCCACGCCTGCGGGTGGGGAGTGTGGTGGTGCATGAATTTACCGGGTGGGGAAGGGCCGGGGAGCAGGGGGCTGCGCTGGTGGGCTCCCTCCGCAGGCGTGTGAGGGCAGTGGAGTGCCGAGAGCCCGCACCAGCGGCCGCTGCTGGGCAGAGGGAGGCCAGATCATGAAGGACCTCAAATGCAAAGCCAGACCCACGTCTTCCTGCTGCCCTCCGGGAGTAAGACCCTCCAGAGACCCTCCCCTGCCTCTGCCCACGCCGCCTCGCCCTGAAGGACGAGGGACTCAGAGCCAGGAGCCCCGGAGACAGTCCCCGGGGTGGGGCCTCATTAGCATCCCCCTGGAGGCCCCCCACGCTCTGGAACCCGATTCCCGGACTGTGGGATGGGGCAGAAAGAACCAAACACGACGTCAGCGGCTCTGTGCACGGAGAAGGCGGCGTGGACTGGGGCCAAAGTGTAGGGGAGAAGGCACCGTCCTCGAGGCCTCTGTCGGCTGCGCGGGACCCTCCTCCTCCTGCTCCCTGCGGCAGTGCCGGCCTGGCGTGTGTGGGTTCGTGCTGGACTCACAGGCCCCCGAGGCTGGAGCCTCGAGGCGTGTGGCGTCCCCGTCCGCTGCCCGCAGCTCCAGATCTGAAATCGTCTCAGGATGCTGCCAGAGATACAGGTGATGACGTGCACACAGGCGCCTGCCCCGCGACAAGCCGTAAGACCCGGGCACTGTTTGCTGCAGGGAGGGTGGGGCGGGGCGGTGTCCTCAGCCTGCGCGGGAGGCTCTGCTGAGCGCGGGGGACCAGCTGCAGAGTGTCCCAAGGAGCCCGCAGCCAGCGGGGACTGGGACGCTGAAGGGCACAGTGACATGTGAGGGGTGTGTCCAGAAGGTGCACGGAGGCGCGGCCTGGTGGAGCAGCAGTTGGGACGGTCACCTCCAAAGGAAGGAACCCACACCACCTTCCCCTGAGCTTGAGTCCTGGTCCGAGTTAAAGCAAGCAGTGTGAGCAGCTAAGTTAGCAGAAAGGATGAGGGTGCTGTGGGGGACAGTGTCTAGCCTGGGAGGGCTCCAGATGGTGGGCTTCAGCCCTCGGGGTCGGGTAGGGTTGAGAGACACAGGTGCACACACACAGACGCGCGTGTGCACACCTCCTCCTGGCTCAGACTTGTGGCTGTGATTTGGGATCTGACCCAGGCCTTTGGACAGTAGTCCGGTGACTGACTACTCTCACTCCTCTCAGAGGGAGGTTTAGACAAGGGTTTGCGTCTGCAGATGCTCATCAGGATGACATCTGGGTCCCTGGACCTGGGTGCCACCACCATCTTTGCACCCTTGTCCCTCATGCAGGCCCCCAGCACAGGTGTCTGAATGAATGAGCCACCAAGTCCTGTCGCTGAGGACGGGCACGTTCATCGGGGTCTCCACTGCACCCCGGTGATTGCGGTGCCTGATACGTACAAGGTCATCGAACGAGCATGCCAACCGCACGGAGCAGGTGGCCTCCTGGCCCTGGCTCTGATGGGCAAAGAGGGGCAGAGTGCTGTGGGGGCGTGTGGATGGTGTGGTTCCTCCTGACTTCTCCACATCAGCTGTGCAGGACATAGCATGTCCCAGCCAGACCCACCCCAGCAGGGACTAAGGGCAAGTTCTGGTGAATTTCAATTAGTTCTCTTTTCCAAGATCCTCTGCATAGAGGCAGGGCTCTGACAATGTGTCAGACAGGGTCCTCCGAGAAGAACCAGGAGGTAGGTAGATGGATCGATGATGGGTGGATGGGTTAGTAGATGAATGGGTGGAAGATGAGTGGATGTATCCAAGGCCCAGGCCACACGCCAGTGGACCATGCCACCCTATGGGGGGTCCTTTGGAGGATTCTCACGGAGCGGGAAGGAACTGGAGAGAGCGGCCTGCATCTCCGTGGTGCGTGGGCACGGACTCCACGCTGCGCTCTCTGAGTCCCAGTGTCTTCACTGGGAAATGTAGCTGAGCACTTAGACCCTGCTCTTGGCTGACCGGGGTGGTGAATGGAAGACACCGTTCCACTGCCCCCGTGCGCCCTCAGACCTCAGCGTCTTCGTGCCTGCTTGCTGGCAGTGTGCCTCCCAGTGGGGAGTGCAGGCTCGGGCGGGCCCATTTGCTCCCCACTGATCCGCCCTTGGCCTCGGAGCAGCTGCTGGCGTCTCGGGCTCCCACGCCTCTGTCGTGGGCACCCCGGCTCCGCCTCTGCACTTTGCTGGAGCAGCCCAGGGAAATGAGGTTGCGAAGTGCCCAGGGCGTGGAATCCTTGCCTGCACGTGTCTAATTAGCTGAGCCCAGGACGGGAAAGAAGTGTCTGGTGACGCCTCGACGAGGTGAACAGGAGCGTCACTGTCTAGGCAAGTGTTTTCCACCCCGATTCTTAGCATCCGGAGGCTTCCGATCGTCTAGCCCAGCTCTTCCGTGGCTCAGAGGTGCGGCCCCCAGGGAGGAGAGGGCCACTCCTGCCCTGGCCAGGTCCCCGGCTGACACCGTCAGGCTGCTGCGCTTCGGGGGCTCCCAGCGACCCCGGAGGTGAGCACCGCGCCCCCACAGGTTGAGGCCGGCAGAGTGGACGTGTGTGCTTAGAACGCAGCGTGTCTGGAACTCAAAAGCCGGGGCTGCGCCGCTTCTCTGAACGTTATTTCCGACATTTTTTCAAGCGTGAACGTGTTCATATCTTTGTTTGCTTTCCCAGTGTCTCCTAGAAAACGCAGCGCGATAAGAATCAACATGTGCTGTGAGGCCATCGTCCCGAGGCCTCTCCACGATCCGCTCTCGAGAGCTCGGCCCCGTCGCCGCCTCTGCGTCCGCGCGTGTCCCGGGGTGACTGCCTCCATGTGCCCAGGCTTCCCTCTCGGTTCCCCGGACACCCGTCTGCCACCCGCGTGCATTTCCGTCTTTGTCCAGGCAGGGACTGGAGCCACCTGCCAGTCTCAAGGTCCTCTGTTCCATGAATCCTTCCTCCGGAGCCGACATGGCGGGCTGGGGTCGGGGCGAGTTTTCTGGGAGGAATTCGGTGGCCGGGAAAGTGGCGCCTCTGCCAGATGTGTGGAGGAAACAGCGTGAGGTCCCCTAAGGGCTGGGTGGCTTGGGCCGCAGAGCGCTGTGAGCGTGTGGACACAGCAGGGACCCGGTCTTCCCCTCGCTCGCCGGCTTTCCCTCTGCCTGTCCCCCTCCGAGCGGGTCACACTCAGGAGGAAAACAGGCTGATCTCACTCTCGACGAGGATTTGGAGCCGCAAGGATGCGGTGATCAGGTGCTCCAGCTGATGGCTGCCTCTCTCTGGCCCTTCGCTCTGTCTCCTCTGTCGTAGTTGCTGGCGTGTGCATGCGTGTGTGCGTGTGTGCGCGTGTGCGTGTGTGCTGTGCGCCCCTGCTGGATGGGCAGCTGCTCCCCACGTGTCAGCGCCTGGCTGGCTCGCTCCCCGGGGGTCCCAGTCGCTGCTGCAGGTGTCTCCTGAGGAGCGAGCGGTCAGGTAAAGGACCCAGTCTGTGGGCTCCTCACCTGTGCTCATAGACGCCTCTGGAGTCTTCATTCACCTTCTGGGTCACCAGTCGTCCCCACGCCCCCAGCCGCTGCTGCCCTTGGCTTCTAGTGAGATCGCACCCGCCCTCTAGTGACCCGTCTGCCGTGCCCCCGACAGGCCCTCGGGGCAGCACAGTGGTGGGGGAGCTGAGGCTTGGGCGGGGGCCTCGGGGGGCCGCTTCTGTGGGGCTGTCGGGGCGGCGGGAGGCGGGGGACACAGCTGGAAGGGCCGCCTTGGGCCCCGGGGAAGCCAGATTGGGTGAGGGGGCTGAAGAGATGCCGGAGGAGGGCGCTGGGGGCCCGGAGGGCGAGGAGTGGGGCGCTAGCGCCGGAGGCAGGTCCTGGGGATCAGGTGTGGCCCCTCCCCACCTGGACCGCGCTGGAGGCGGACCTGCACCATCCACGCCTCCTCCTCCCCCGCTTCCGTTCACAGAGGAGAACCCCTTGCTTTTTCCGAGGAGCACTGGCGCCTCGTGCCGGACTGCAAGCTCTCCAGGGGTCTCCCTTCCCCATGCTCCCCACCACCGAGCGCAGCCGGCCGTCTTGGCCCCTCGGCCCTGCCTCACGGACCCACTGCCTGGCCTGCCGGTGGCCCCTCGGCCAGCAGACCCGGTTTGCTGAGCCTTTGAATCCAACAGGCTGGGCAGCTACAGGCAGATCACACGGGGCGTGGGGGCCCCCAGCTGGAGACCCCCTCCTCCAGGACTGGCTATTCCGAGGGCCTAGGCTGGGTTGGCCCTCCTGCCCCAGCTGGGAGCCCCTCTCTGCTCTGAGCCTGTGTCCTCGCTGGGGCCACTGCAACCAGTTTCCTCAGATGGGGCTAAAGAATCGATTTCTCCTCTCATGGCCCGGAGGCCGGAAGCTGACACCCAGGGGTGACAGGCCAGGCTCCTTCCTGAGGCTCCAGCAGAGTCCTTCTCCTCTTCCAGCTTCCGGAGCCTCCAGGCCTCCTGGGCTTGTGGCCATGTCATTGCAATCTCTCTGTTTCACGTGGCTCCTCCTCTGTCCCTTATAGGGACATGTGTCTGGATTTCAGGCCCCCTCAGTATTCCAGGAGGATCTCAACTCGAGGTCCTTAGTGTGCTTGCACCTGCTGAGACCCCGTTCCAATGAGGCTGCTCTCAGGTTGGGGGACTGAACACGGGCGGAGTCTTTGGAGGCGCGCTCAGGCCACGCTGCACCCCGACGGGAAGAGCTGAGTTGCCGTCCCCCACCCCGGGTGTTCTCTGGCCCCAGCGCACCACTATCTCCGCCTCCCCAGGGATCAGTGTGGAGGGTACGAAGCCCCAGGGGGAGGGCTGGTGACACCACCTGTGTGCACGGGGCCCGGCGTGGCAGCCCCCGACCCGACGCCCCGACACGGAGACAGTGGAACCACCTCTCGATGACAGACTGAAGCCTGCTTTCCAAACTCCGTTCCTTTCGCTCACTCCCCAGCTGCCCCCGCCTTACAGGGAGCCTGGCCTTGAACCTGGGACCCTTGCCCTTGCCCCGCCGCCCTGAGGAGCACTCCTGGGTGGTGCTTGTCAGCCAGTCTCCGCCGGAGGGAGAGCAGGACCCTGGGACTGTGCCATCGGGACCACGCCGCGTCCGGCCTCCAGCTCTATCACTTCCACAGTCACTTCCACAGTCTGGGGTCTCGTCTAGCAGCAGCTCACGGGAGGGTGACGGGCCAGCCTAATTCTGGGAGCTCAGAGCTGCTGAGGACTCCCCCTCCCCTTTCCTCTCTCTCAAGTAGGCCCTGTGCACCCAGGGCTCTGTCTGTGTGCTCTCTGGGCCTTCGTTAGAGGTCACGGCGAAGGGCATTGCTTCCCAGGCTTGCGTGGGTCTATTCCAGTGTCCCTGCAGACAGCAGCACAGCCGAGTCCACGCAGAGACAAAGGGCTGAGCGGCCAGCAGCTCAGCAAACGTCCTCCTTCCTGCCTGCAGGGCACTCGCTCCCGGAGGGCTGGTGGGCTTGGCGTTTAAGGCCATTCTCATCTTCTGGCCCTGGGACGTTCTGAAACGGAGATGATCTCAGAGCCAAGAGGGTGGATGTTGGTGAGTGACGTCCGCCGTGGACTCAGGACAGGACTGGGGTCCGTGTGCTGCTCGTCCTCTCCAGCCAGTCCTTCAGGGAGTGTTTCCAGCCCCCTGAGCTCATCGGGACCCCCAGTGGCAGCCCCAGCTGTGCAGTTTTTGCAGGCGCCCCACAACGGGGATCCAGGGTCCCGGAGCAGGGCCCCATGGGTCAGTGTCAGCCGGGGTCGGGGAAGTCAGGTGGGCAGGGGCCCTTGAGCCCACATGCTCTGCCAGGCGCAGACCCTCCTCTGTAGACCCTCCCCGATTTTCCCATCTGTCTTTACCCAGCCTCTTCCAGATTCTCTGCCTCCCTCGGTCCCCACCGCCTGCAAGGCCCCTGGACAGGGACGGTCACTTGATGTACAGATGAGGAACCTGAGGCTTCATGTGGGAAGGGCCCCGGAGTCACCAGGCCTGGCTGGCGGAGCATGGCCTCCGTCCACAGTGCAGCCATGTCACCCTGTCTGTGCCCCTCGCTCTGTCTCCCGCACCCAGAGGACAGGACAAGAGCCTGGCACCTTTTTCTTTACTTTCATCGCTGCTCTCGAGGTGACATTGATGAACAGAGCGATAGAGGTTTTGCCGTGCAGGTTCGGTCGTCGTCACAGCCCTGGCCACTGCCAGTCACCAGCAGTGGCCCCCACTGTCCACGGCCCCTCCCTGCTGGGCTCAGCCCAGGACGCCGACAGGAGACCCTGGCATCTGAAATAAGTTTGGGAAGATGCCTTGTAAGGGGGCACAGAATTCTGTGCTTAGGTGTTCTGGGCAGGTAAGGCCGCCACCCTTGCAGGCCCATGTCCATTCGCACTGGCGGCCACTTTCACGGTTCATGCGCCTTCGTTCACCCATCGGTGCTACTTCAGAATATTCGTGTAATTCATTACTATGGGGATGACCCGGCGCATGCCTGCCACAGCCCTGGCACTGCAGGCACGGGGGTGCCATCGTGGGCGGCCCCTCTGACTGGGGAGAAGGACACTCGTCAACTCGTTGCCCAGCCTGATGACAAAGGCCCCAAACGCGGGAGCCGGGTGTCCCATCTCAGCAGCAGGCCGGGGGCCGCGCCGTCTGAGGGCAGACAGAATGCTCTCCCGCCTGCCCCGGCTGCCGCGCCGCGTGCTCCCTGGCGCTCTGGAGACCAGTGCCTCTTCCAGCACCTCCGGAGTCTGCGTCTGCCTCCCTGAAGGCAGCCGAGGCACTCCACAGGCCCGCGTCCGGCCAGGACCAGAGGGTCACCCGTGGCCCACTGTCTGGGACCTCACCCGCCTGGCCTTCGGCCTGGATGTTGGTCTTTCGAATCGTCCGCAGCCGGAGCTCCAGGCCCGCAGGCTGCCAGCAGCGGCTCTTTCAGAGCTGGAAACCCGTCTGCACCGGACAGCCGAGGCCGGAATTTCAGAATAACAACAATCGCACATAATTTCAGCAAAATACTCCATCACTGAGGTTCACAGCAGCTGTGTTTCAGAAAACGCAAACACCCAATCAGACCCCAGTCAAAGCCTTTTTCATCTGGAGAACACATGAATCTCGGCTGTCACGCTCCTTCTCGAGGCCTCTGGAAATTCCGCTGCTGAGTGCGCGGTGGGGGCTGTGTGAGGCCCGTGCAGGGTGGAGGAGGGCGGAGAGGCCGGGGCACAGGTCTCTGTCTCATTGTGGGTTTGAACAGGAGGCCCTGGTACTTCAGGCCCGTGACATGGGGGCAGGGTGCTGTCCCTGGTCCTTGCTGGTGCTGCCGCCCTGCCGTCCATCCTCACTGTGATGTCTTTCCTTTGCCTCCCTGTGGGTACAAACCCAATCCCTGCTCTCCATCTCCCCACTTCTCACTCACCGCCCCCCGACCCTCAGCGTCCTCTGAGCACGCCGTGCTGGTTTTCCCTTCCAGGCCTGGCACATCTGTTCCCTGCGCCTCTTCCCGAGTGGCCTGTGTTTGTCATCCACCTCTCGTGGCCTGACCCCCGGCCTGCGCCCTGCGGTGTGTGGGGTGGGCCCTCACATCTGCCCCCGCAGCAGCGCTACACCAACCCCAGGCCTTCCTGCCCTGGACTGTACAGGTTCCCGCGGAGCAGTGCCTGCACCTGGGTGGACCGGCTCGGGGCCGCGCAGCAGGCCTGCGTCCTGCCAGGGACTGCCGACACTGCAGGCGGTGAGAGCCTGCTGGGCTCAGGGTCGCCTGGCTTTCACTCTTGCTGCAGCCGTGTGGCCTGGGGCACGTCACTCAGCCTGCGAAGCTCTGGGCGGCAGTAAAGCCTGATATTTATTAAACCCCATCCGCTGGGCCTCGGGCCCCTCCCGCACTGTCACCCCGCCTGTCTTCCTCAGCCAACCGTGACCCTCATCCCTGCGTGTCCCAGGGGCAGCCAGGCCCGGGAGGCTGAGGGCGCCCAGAGGCCCCAGGTCGGGCGTGGAACCGCTCCTGGGCAGCCCTGCCTGGCAGGGGTGGGGTCCGTGATAATGCCCCCCAGATGGGAAGCAGGTTTAGCGGTCACCGCACGTCTCACCGAGCGTGGGAGCCAGCTGTCCTCCCCATCACACCGGGCTCCGGCGCTTGGCCCAGGAAGGCAGGGCTGTCTCCCGAGGGCTGCGCCCGTGGGTGCGCTATCATGCCGCAGTCGGAAGGGAGCGCCAGCTGCTGCGACAACGAGCCCCTCTGGTGACGGTTCTCGGTGAGGGAGAAGTGCCCCTGTACGCCCGGTGCTCCTGTCAGGGGGCTCTGGGCCTGGCCGCTCCGGGGAGAGGACGGAGCCTCCGTGGGGCTGCACCCTCCTGGGAGCGGCACAACATTTCTGCTCACGTGACGCTGATAGACCTAAGTCCAGTGGTGTCAGAGGTCCAGCACGGAGGCAGGGAGGTGGGTGTTGACCAGCCCTGTGCCTGTCAGTGCGTCCACCTGGTTCGGGGATGGCGACAGGTGCAGCGGCAGGACGGCTCCTGACGCCGGTCCCGAGGTCTTAGCAAGCAGCCGCGCTGACCGTGTGACTCCGTGAGCACTTTGGGCCTCAGTCCTGGGCTTGCCGGTGGTCACTGGTCGGCCCTCCAGCCTCCTCCTTGGCCCCAGTTTTCCCAGCTGGGCAAGTACGTGGCTGGAGCAGATCTGCTGAGATCTAGGAAGCGAGGTACAGACTGGCCGGAGCCCCAGGAAGCAGGCAGTGCGGGTCCCCACGGGCCTGACTGATGACCAGGCCCCCGCCCTTCCGCTGCGCCTCGCCCGGGAATCCGAGCTTTCCGGGAATCTGCTGAGCATCCCCACCGACCCCCAGCTCCGGGCAGCGAGCCCCTGGAGCTCAGCACGGAGCTTGTAAAATTAGCAACTTAATTCTGGTCGTCAGGAAATCAGCTGCGGGAAAAGTGTTTTCAAGGGATTCGTTTTCTTACAAAGCAGCGTGAATAAAATAAAGAGAAAGGCTGAGGCAGGACAGTTTCTAAATTTATAGCTGGGAGTCGTCGTTCATGGACGATTGAAAGGCCAGAGCCACCGCGGGCACTTGGAGAGTGGGGGCGGGCGGCCTGGGGGCAGGCGCCTGCAAGCTGGGACGGCCGGGCACTGGCCAGCAGGGCAGAGAGGCGAGCGCGGCCTCCGGACAGCCAGGGTCTCCGTGACCTCGCCTGGTGGGGCTGCAGAAACAGGACCTCGTGTGCAGCCGACTCGCTCCACACGCAGCCCTGCGGGTGCTGCACCCTCAGCAGGAGGGGCGAGGGTCAGAGTGGTCAGCATGTGCGGCCAGTCTGTGGCTGAGGCCCGGGTGAGGGCCACGCCGCGTGTCCCGCCCTCCGGCTGGGCGCCCGCCCTCGCCCGACTGACCGGCCCCCAGCAGGTGGAGCGACAGCACCGGGGAGGCCTGCGCTGTGCCCCTCATGCGAGGTCACAGCCCGTGGGGTTGCTGTGGACCTGGACTCAGGCCTCAGGGAGGTAGGTCTGGGGGCAGCCCAGCTCCCCTCACCAGACGCGCACACGGCGATCGCAGGACGAGGCCGCCTTGCGGCCGGCCGGGTTCCAGCCAGGGGCCTGCTCAGCTTTCCTGTGTGGCGGTCAGCACTGTCTGGGGCTTTCACGCGCGTCTCTAGCCCTGGAGGCCCTCTCTGCTCAACCTGCACGAGGGCAGTGGGCGGGAACCAGGTGACGTGTGACAGGCACCTCCCTGCTCTTCCAAGTCCCTCCTGGGGTCCCCTCCCACAGACGCCACTGCACGTGGGCTCCAGGCTGTTCTGGGGGGCTGGCCTCAGACTTGGGGAGACAGAGCTTCATAAAGAATCAGAACAGAGAGCAGGAGAGCTGAGGACAGCAGGGGGACAGGCCCTCGGTGTGTCTCAGTGGCCTCGTGAGGACCTAGTGGCTGGAGGGCAGCGACAGAGGGGCAGGGTCCCCGTGAGCGCTGTGTGGGGTCCCCGTGGCACCCGCCTTTGCTCCTCCGGCCGGAGGCTCGGTGTGGCCGGGGCAGCTGGAGACCGTGGAAGCCTGGGGCCCTTGACCGCTGCTCCAGCCCCGGTGGGGCCCGGCCTCCCAGAGCCCGAGCACAGCCTCTCTCTCTGGGGCCCCATTTCTAGTCTACACTCTGGTCAGGCCGCTTTGGGGGCTCCCTGCCGTCCGTCACCCCCTCAGGCCACACTTTCCAGGGGCCACCTGCACGTGATTCGGCGTCTCCCGGGGCCCTCCACGCCCCGGGCCTCTGCAGAACCTGCCTGTCCTGTCCCTGGTTTCACGGAGTCCCCGTCTCTACGTCCTCATCCTCCTCATCTTGAAAGGCAGGATGCCATGGTGATGTCACTGCCGGCGCTGTTGTCTGGCCCCCTACGGGGTCACCCCATCGCTGCCGTCAGAATGCGCATCGGGGAGCAGGACTGTGTACGGGCTGATGACGCCAGGCCTCGGGCACAGTGGACGGCAGCCCCGTGTGGACGGTGCACTTCCCCCGGCGCTGAAGATGCCCAACCAGACGGGCCTCTCTGCACCCGCGCAGCCCTCTCTGCACCCGCGTCCCTGGCTACGGGGGTGGAACCCCAGGGCTGGGCTGACCGCCTGGCCACGCTGGTGCTTGAGATCCAGGAATCTGCATCTGCTGCCCTCGTCCTCTCTTTAAAGTGCTGCTGGGCGGGGTGTCCTCCCCACTGGACACAAGTTTCTCCAATTAATGACACACGTGACGCAGTTCACGATTTCCTCATCGCCATGGTGATCACACGGGAAGAGCGTCGCTCCGGCCCCAGGAAGGAGGTGGGCTCAGCGGTCGGCGCCACGTCTTAGCAGCTGGAATCAGCTGGAATCAGCTGCCTGTCAGGGCCTGAGAGGGACGTTTGGCCCGGGTGCCCTGGCTGTGCCTGCACACTGTCCCTCGAGAGGCCGCAAAGCTGCTGGTGCCGCTGCACTGTCTCACAGGGAGCGACCCTGGGCTCCACGAGGCCGTCTCTGCCTCTCAAGGTCTCTGTGTTCCTCAGACCAGCAACAGGTGAGGCTAGAGCCAGAGGGCCCAGAGCAGAGGGTTCCACGCGGCCGGCGCGGCCTGGCAGGTCCGGCTGCACACACCACCCGGCGCCACTGTCTGGAGGAGACGTCTCCCGGTGGGGAGGAGGGCCCTTGGTCACGGCAGGCCCTGCGGCTGATCAAGACTCCCCAGCCCTGAGCTGGGCAGCGGTCCATTCTTAAAGGGATTCCTCACGTGAAGGCAAAGGGGGCCTCAGAGGGGGTGGAGAGTGTGCCAGGTTGACGAGGGGCCCCACTGGCTGTAAAAGGAGGTACCGCGGGGCATGCATCTGTGTGAGCGCCCCCAGGCAGCCTGTGGCCCTTTCATGCCTCCCCGTGACCCCCACTTACACGTCGGAGCCACGCAGGTGCGGAGCATGGAAGCGCTTGCCGAAGGCCCCTCGACCAGAGCGGTAAACTAGACTCAAACCCAGACCTCACGACTTTTGCCCTTTGCACTTACAACCTGGTGCAAGGGAGCAGGAAGCAGGTCTCGCATCCCCCCACTATGAGACCCCTTTCTTCAGCCTCCTCAACTGAGAAAAGAATGTTATAAAACCCTGGTGATGTCAGTGGCCCTGGGATTGTGACCTACTTAAATGCTATCTCATGTCTTCAAAGAATCCAACTAGTCCTTTATCTCTCAGCACATTTATTGGATGAGTTCTGCCCCATTTCTTTTTTTAAAATTAAGCGGCCAGCAGAGAGGCCCAGCCAATAAGAACGTCCAGGCACTGAGCTCAGGGGCGCAACTTTCTGTTCCTGAGTCTGACTCATCTGCGGGGCTGGGGATACAGAAGTGACCTCTTAAAGTATATGTACGTGGACCTCTCTTTGCCATCTTTTCAGAAGCCCCAAATAGGAAAAGCATGACTTTGTAGAGCAGGAGAAATCCAACCCAAATGGGGAAAATCCCACCCAGAGCTGTCACTCCCATTCAGAGCCCAGGGTTCCTGGCCTGTTTGAATAAAACAGCGAGAAGACCTGCTGAGAAACGGGCAGCAGCGTATTTCTATACAGAATGTATTGTGCTTAAAAAATGCGGTGTTGGCGGCGGCTTGACTGGAATCGGTGCACACAGATTCTTCAGGCCAAGTGCCTGGAGATGAGCCAGAAACAGAGCGGCAGTTACAGATGGACCTGGAGACACGGACGCGCCTGCGTGAAGGAACAGGTGGAGGTGGAGACACGGGCGCACCTGCAGAGAAGGTGCCTGGAGGGGAGACGGACGTGGCTCTGTGTCGCTGAAGCCCACGTGTGCAGCGCTCACTCCGGTGGGGGCTGGAGTGGGGACCTCCGGTGCACGAGCTCAGCCGTCGAAGGGCGCGGGCTCCAGGTGTCTCAGTTTACTTTCAGATCTGCAGGCATCAGAACCTGTCTGCTGGCTGTGAGGGGCGGGTGGAGCGTTTCCAAGGCCTCTGGTCTGGGACCTGGAGGGAGAGGCATCTCTGCCCACTGGCCCTCTGACTCAGGCAGCTCTGCTGACCTTTCCAGGCCTGGAAGCACTTAGTGGTCGGGCTCAGTGTGAGCTGGGCACTTCGTAACACACCTGCCACAGCCGGCGGACGGTGCTGGGTCAGCCCCAGGCCCCAGGAGCCCGCTCTCGATGTCACTTCCAGGTTAATGCACTTGGGTGTCTTGTCTCCTGAGAGATGCACGGTGACCACAGCGCGGTCCTCCGGGGCCTGCAGCGGGGTGGGGCACAGGCCGGCAGGCAGACGGGCGCTGGCTCGGGTACAGGAGCTCTCCTCTCCACCTCCAGCCCCCCGTCTGGGAAACGGGGTAACGGCACCCAACCCCCGAGCTGGTTCAATCTGCCGGACGGAGGGGGACCCCACAAGAGCTGGTGGAAAGTGGATTCTGTTCTAATTGGAACAAACTGCCGCAGCTGCTGAAGATGGAGACCAGGGCTGGACTCGCTGAGGGGCTGGTGTGGGGGGGCTGTTCCCTGGGGAGCATTTGCATTCAGCTCCCTTTGATGTGGATGCATTTTCTCCATCACAGGAAATTAACTCCCCGTTTCTCGTAGCAGTGGTTCTGTATTTTCCACCCAGAAGTTCCAGCCTCTGCAGACAGAGCTGCTGTGTCTGTGTGTCTTTCCCCTCCGTCCACTCAGTCACTCCTCGGCTGACCTGACTGAGTTCTTTGTTACTCGGCGAGGGCCGCGGCGGCCCCATGGAGAGGCTGCATGACCCTGGGCGGGTCATTTGCCCTTTCTGCTCCGTCTCTCGGGGGTCAGTGCCTGTTTCTGTCCTCTAGGGCTGCTGACGGGAGAACGAGATGTGTGAACCGCGCCTTGAGCAGGAGCTCAGTAGTCACTCTGAGATGGTGTGCCGGAGGCTCCCTGGAGGCGGCAGGGGAGCCAGCAGGGCTGTAGCAGATCTTGGGGCACAAAGTGGGGCAGGGCCCACAGGTGCTGTGCCATTAGAGCGATGCTGATCTTCGCGTATAAGGCAAGTGGGACTTTTTCCTCCATGTTCAGCTGGGTTACTCCTCCTGGGATGACCAGCAGAAGGTCGTGCCTGTTCATTTTGTGAGTTTCTGGGAATTTTTGGCTCCATCAAGAATCATGTCATTTTAGATCCAAGATCTATTGAAACACAGGCCTTTACTGTATAAAAGTGAAAGCGGTTCAAATTCTCTTGAAGTTTATGGGGAAGAAGAGCTGTTCAAGAATAGCAAGCTTTTCTAAAAATAGAGCAAGAAAGCAAAGAAAAGAAGCGGTTCGCAGCTCTGCCCACAGTCTCCCGGCTGCCACCCTGAGACACAGCCGTCTGCCCGCTGGGACCTGGGGGAGAGACCACACGCGCAGGCTCACGCGCCGCGGCCGCGGGCGTGGCAGGGAGCAAGGTGGCCTTCATCAGTGGGAAGAAGAGAGCAGTCACCCACGAGGCACTTCCAGTGGGACAGAAATGGAGTCACGCCCTGTCTTTGGGGCAGGACCAGGCAGACACATGGGGCTGGGTCTGTAGGTGGGAGCCAGGGCCCAAATGGTTTCCAGACATGTCAGGAAATAAAAGTTTAAAAGACCCATGTAGTGCAAGAAAAGTTAGGAGAATATGTAGGATCATTTAAGTGTAGACACGTTTGATCTGAGCATAATTGTGCATCAGTCAAAAACGGTGTCAACTAAAGCGAACCATCAGACGGGCGGGTGAGCAAGTCACGCGGAGGCTCACGCACAGGATGGCTCTCTCTGGCGTGGTTCTAGAAGGGTCTTAGAAGTTCACAGAGGTGTTGGTGAGCAGGTGAGCAGAGGCAGGTGCAGAGTAGGGGTGTGTGACACACGGGCGGGGCAGAGGTGGGCGTGAGGCGGCGCACGGGGCTCTGTGGTCCTGCGACTTCGAGGGCCGGGGTCCTGGCGGGCATGGGCCTGCAGCCATCCGGGTGGGGGCTCTCTGGCGGGGCAGGTGGACAGTAAAATGGACCACAAGTGGAGCTGGGGAGAGGGTCCCAGCTCACGGGTGGTGACCGAGGGGGACTTCGGCCCAGTCTGCTGTCGTCGGCGCCACTGCGTTTCCGCGCACAGCCGTGGTGCACAGCACCGGGGCGGGCAGAGCTGTCTGCACCGCACGGAAAGATGGGCCGAGCCGGGCCAGGCTGCAGGATGAGCCCAGAGAGTCGGATTCAGCCCAATGTTGGCGAGAAGTGTCCGAGGGGAGAAAGTGGCAGGAAAAGGTGGGGGGGCTGCAACAGAGGCCTCGAGCCACCAGCCTCAGGAGGCCACACACACTGGGAAGGGCGTCCGTGGGCAGACTCCCCAGTGCATGCAGTGACATGTCACTG
The DNA here is from genome assembly GCA_004363575.1 of Solenodon paradoxus. Taxonomy (NCBI): domain Eukaryota; kingdom Metazoa; phylum Chordata; class Mammalia; order Eulipotyphla; family Solenodontidae; genus Solenodon; species Solenodon paradoxus. The sequence continues at coordinate 11,991 of RJWH01007381.1, read as the reverse complement.
TCACTTGTGGGGACAGCGCTGTTGAGGCCCACACAGGACCTGGGCAGCTGCTTGGAGCACAGAGGTGGAGATGGGCCTGCATGGTGCTGGGGACAGTGAGGGCTCAGAGATCAGGGGGCGAGGCAGGTGCTTGGCCAGCAGGGCAGGGGGCCGGGTGGGTCTGGCGGGGGGAACTGAGCTTCTGCAGACAGGAGGATGGACGTCGTCAGGACAGCAGAAACGCGCCCTTTCCCCCTCCTGCGGTCTCCCACCCGTGTCCGGGCCACACCCCATAGGGAGTGGCTGCCGGTGGTGGGGACAGGGGCCCCGGGAAGACGTTCTGATGCCAAGCAGAGCGGGCCCCAGGACGGGTTGGGGAGCAGATGCCAGCACAGCCAGGAGGACGGCACTCATTCCTGTGTCCCAGGAGGGAAGAACGAAGTCCCCAGAGGCCCGTGCACCAGCAGGAACAGGCTTTGCTAGAGGGAGCGTATTTGCCCTGAAGGATATGAGAGAGGACGAGCCTTGAGGAGAGGCCGGGAGTCACTCGCCTGCTGACCAGTCCCCACTGGGCCCTGACAGGCTGTCTCAGGAGAGAGCCTGACCGGCGCCTGGAGCCCTGCCGGTGGTGGCGGGGCGGGAGGGCCGTCCCCTTCCAAGCCACCAGCTCCAGCAAGCAGCCACCTTCCTGCCCGCAGGACTGTGAAATCACATCTCTCTCAGAATGCTCCTTTCTTTCTTTAATTGCCGTGACGAGAATAATCCCAGTTTATCTCCTCTTTCACCCTTGACGGTGAATTTAATTTAATAGACTGTAACTGCGGCGCCTCTGATCTCTAAATGCCGTGTTTATTTGCTTGATTCGTGTGGAGGCAGCGTTGGGGGAAAGTGGGGTTGTCAGAAGCCTCAGCGGCAGGACGCCCTCCGCAGGCCCAGATGAGTGCTGACCAGGCCGCCAGGGCCCGCTCCCCCTGCGGGGCCACAGGACCCCCGAGCGTGGGTGGCCCGGGAGGTTGAGCAGAGGGAGTGGCCGCAGCACGCCTGCAGTGTCCTGGAGGCCTGAGCAGGAGGGTCTGGAGACGGGGGCGTCCCTGCCTCCCGAGCAGTCAGCGTGGCGTCTCTTATCCTGGCTTCACGGTTCAGCCCAGGAGCCTGTGGCCGGAGCGACGGCAGCAGGAGCAACGTGGCCTGTTCCACGGGCTTCGTGACTCGCCCTAGACACAGAGTCCATCCCAGGGCTGTGCACGGCTGTCTCTTCCCATGGACTCATTGACAGACGTCCTTTTAGTGATGTAATTTTTATTGGGGTAGCTTTGCTTTACAAAGTAATATAGAATTTAAACCTGTGTGTGCACATTCCTCAGATATGTCCACACATTCTGCCCTCCACCACATCACCAGTGTCCAGTGGGCTCCGCCACGTCTTGTCTCCACCCACCCCAGTCCCGATTGGTAATTTCAATGTCCAAGGGTTGGATTTGTTTCATCTGTTCCTTTGTTTTGTCTGTTCAAGTTCTACCTGTGAGTGAGGTGATCTGGTGTCTGTCTTTCTTCTTCTGACTTGTCTCACTGAGCATCATCCCCTCTAGATCCATCCATGTTGATTCAAATGACAGGGTTTCCTCTCTTCTCAGGCTGTGTAGTGTCCATTGCATGTATGGACCACGTCTTCTTTATCCATCATCTGATGCTGGGCACTTAGGTCGTTTCCAGTTCTCAGTTACTGTGAACAGGCCCGCAGGAAACATGGGGGCGCACGCATCTCTGCGGAGGAGTGTTTCTGTGTCTTTTGGGTTGATGCCCAAAGTGGGATGGTGGGATCATGTGGGATTTTCCAGATTCAATATTTTAAGGAATTGCCACACCATTTTCCATAGGAGTCACATTAATTTGCACTCTGACCAACAGTGAAAAAGTGTTCCGTTTTCTCCACATCCTCGCCAGCCTTCTGACCACTTGATGCATTCCAATCTGTTCAGATGTCGCCTCACTGCAGAGAGACTCCTGGGCCCCTCTGGCTGGAATGCGCCCAGAACTCTCTGCCCCTGGATCTGGCTTGTCATATGCAATGTCAGCCAACATGGTACATCCATTCTGTTTCTCTCCTGCCTGCCCTCAGGAGCATCAGCTCCCTGTCACCAGGGACGCTGGCGTCCAACATCCCTCTGGGAGGGGTGAGCCAAAGCCAGGTCTCCTGCTCCTTCCATGGCTGGGGTGGGCAGTGGCCACATAGTCCTCAGACCTCCCTGCCATGGACATCATTCTTGAGGTGACCTTAGGAGAAAGGACCCAGGGAGGGCCGGGGGGACAAATGTAGGAAGAAGTGGCTCACATGGAAAATCAGACTCGAGGAGGGACCAACAGGCAAGATATAACCATGGGGAGACCTTTGGAGACTAAGACAGAGAGATGAAACACAGAGACATCAACAGTGCAAGACAATGACAGAGTGAGACGCACATAGAGAGAGCCAGGGACAGAGCGGTGGACTCTGGACAAATGTCTCAATCATCCATCCATCCATTCATCCACCCACCTATTCATTCATCATCCATCCATCCATCCATCTATCATCCATCTATCATCCAGCATCACCCATTCATCATTCATCCATCTATCCATCCATTGTCCATCCATCCATCCATTCATGTACCCATTCAGCCATTCATCCATCCATCCATCATCCATCCATCCATCAACCATCCACTATTCACCCATCCATCCATCTATCCATCCGTCCATCCATTCTTTCATCCATCATGCGTCCATGTAATCAGTCAAACAGGACAGCTGCGCCGTGAGGGCCCAGCTGATGGCACTTGGACTGGGACACTGGTAAGAGCAGGCGCGGATCGAGATCCAAACAGTCATTACTTCCTGTGACTCCTGGAATTCTCATCTCTGCTGCTCCCCCACATACTCAGGCACAAAAAATTCAGCAAGCATTGACCTGGCCCATCTCCAGTTTAAAGTCTGTCCTTGAAATAGGCTCCTGGATGGAGAGGAAGAGAAGGCTGTCTGGACGCAGGCCCATGACACACCTCCCTTAGTGGGTCTGAGGGGACACACGTTGAAGGGAGATAATGTCCTTCCAAGGAGCCTGCGGGGGCGACGCCGCAGACTCAGTCCCACCACCTGGGAAGGACACTGCAAATGGCAGCAGCAGTGTTCAAAGCAGAACAGTAGTCACATTCTGGAATCAACCCAACAACATGTCCTGATCTCGGAGACAGTGATGACGTACACAGGCATCCGAGCGGACAGCTTTTTGGGCGGTACAGGTATGAAGAGAGCATCTTAAAGATCACTCACTCATTGACCATCTCCTGGGCCCCCAGAGGGCAGAGCCTCTCCAAGGCGTGTCTGTGTCCCCTTCTCAAAGCCCAACATGGGGGCAGATGCATCGTGGGTACCCAGAAATGTGTGGTATATGAGAGGGATGGATGGATGGATACACAGAGATGGAAAAGTGACCGGTTGGATGATGGATGGATGACTGGATAGATGGATGTCTGAGGAGATGGACAGACAGATGGATAGATGGACAGATAGAAAACTGAATGGCTGGACGGATGAATGGTTGGATGGAAGAGTGAATGGATGATGGATGGACGGATGAATGATGGATGGGCAATGGATGGATGGATGAATGGTTGTGTGGATGGGTGGATGGATGGATGAATGATGGATGGACGGATGAGTGATGGATGAGTAATGGATGGGTGGATGGATGGACAGAGAGTCACTGAGGGAGTTAGACGGGGAGTACCCCTCGTGAGGTGGATGTGTCAACCACCGGAAGCCTAGAATAATATAAGGTACCTCTCACTAGTCTACACCATGGACCCTTGGAGTGGGCCCTGCCCAGACACAGCACCCCCGGATTCCCTCTTCCGCCATCTTAGTACACATTCCCTGGCTTTCCAAGGGCTAGACACGGGGGAGTCTGCTACCTCCCTTCCTCATTCCACCCTCTATGACTCACTCGTGCTGTATCACGCCACTCTTCCATGTCACGAGGGGAGGAGTAGGCCCCTCTTCTAGGTGGCTCATGTCTTCCTACAGACCCCACTAAGAGAAGCCTGGGACCCACGGCTCTATAGGACAGAACTCCAGGTCGAGAGGGGTGTTTCTCCCCAAATCGAAACCTGCCTCATAGAAACTGCCATTCAGTGACCAGGCGCCTTGGTGACCTCAGGTCCCGAGCTCCATTTCCTCCCTCTCCATGGGGTGCTCTCACACCCCATTCTGGGGCCGGTCAGAGTCCCCTTGCCTGCCCAGTAAGGGGACTGTGTCTTCAGCTGGTCCCGGGGGGTGGGCGTGGACAAAGGATCATCTCTTTTCACCCAGCCTGGGGTTCAGGGGAGTCCACTCGCAGTTCCGCCAGGACAGTGGCCCCCGAGGCCGGCTGGAGCTGGGGTGGGGGGTGCCATCTGCTAGTGTCCCGGACCTGGGGCCAGGGCGCCAGGGCGCTGGGCACCCCACAGGAGGCAGTGTGGGCAGGGGCGGGGTGAGGTGCTTTCCTGGGAGACGCAGCCCAGCAGGACCCACGCTCTGTGCCCCTCCCGCCTGCCCGGCTCCCAGACGTGGGCAGAACAATCAATTCTGTATGCTCGCTCCGTGACAAGCCTTTTCAGGAGCTTAACTCATCATTTTCAAACGCTTAAAGGCATTCTGTCATTATTTAACTCTCCAGTGTGGTTCTTAAGAATTGGAGAAATATGTCCCGCCGCTCTCCACCCATCCTCGGCTCCCTTGCCTGGGGAGGAAGTGCATTAAGTCATTACTGAGTGCTGGGGGTGGGGGCCGGGCCAGGGGGCCGCAGAGACCGCGGTGGGAGGCAGGAAGGCGGTGGCTCCTCCAGGGGTTTTGCTGTCATTTATGCCATTCTGGAAATTGGGCATCCTTCATTCATCCCAGCAGATTTCACAGACTGTCTCCTTGGGCTGGGAGCGGGGACAGGGGTGGGGCCGTCGCTTTCACCATTCCCTGGGCCCGAGTCCTGTTCACGGGCTGGGTGGGGAAGAGGCCAGAGGGCTCAAGAGCCCTTCTGGCTCTTGCAGCGGGACTGGGTGCTGCAGCCCATGAGGGGCATCGGCGGTACCGGGGACAGAGGCAGTGTGGGAACTGTGTCATTCATTCACTCACGATTTCACCCACTCATTCATTTACTCACGCGCCCCTTCCAGCAGCATTCGTCGTCTGCTTCTTGTGGGGCGCAGGGCCAGGAGCTGGTCAGGTGAGGTCTTTGCCTTCCAGGGGCTCGAAGGTGGATGCAAGGAACAGAAAATTCATTGACGGTGGGGCAGGCATTACGGGCTGTTTCATACAGAAGAGGGGCAAGGAGGCCCAGGGAGTAGGGAGGGTCAGGGGGCATCTATGTCCACCCTCTGAAGGTTCTGCCATGAGTGGGCTCCCCCTCCTGTGCACATGGGCAGCTGACCCCCAAGCCCTCTGAGGCTACCTGCTGGCCTGCTCGTGTCAGGGGTGCTGGGCTGTCTCAACGTGTTAGGGACCCGCCGAGGTTGTTCAGAGGAGAACTGCGGGGCTTGGGAGAAGAAGCCAGCATTGGTCGGTGGACGGAGCAGAGAGAACCTGGGGCCTTTGACTGACACCTTCTGCAGGTTTGGTTGGAAAACACGGGCCCACTGGATGTGGAACCGGGTGGGGGCCCAGTTACAGCCTGCGGACACCCCGTCCTGCTGGTGCAGATGGGGCCCCATGGGAGCATGAGGAGAGGTGCTCCCAGGGAGGGTGGTGAGTCTCCTGGAGGGCCCGGCTCCCTGCTCTGCTGTCCAGGAAGGATACGGCCGGCTCGTGGGCTTCGGCCTTCTCTGGCTGGGCCCGGCTTCGTGGAGCTCACCCACTGCCGGCTGCAGGTGCACATTGGAGAAGCCCCTCCTCTGTCACTAGTCATTTGGGAGGCGGTCACTGGTGGGCAGTGGCGGCTTGCTGGCGGGTGAAGCTCACGGGCTCAAATTAACTGCTGGGGCTCAAGCGCTGCATGTCCACTGAGTCTGCACCTCTCTGCTCCCCCTTCTCTGCTTCTGGGAACAGGGTGGTGTGCTGGTCCTCATGCTGGGGTGCTGGGGGGACCTGTGAGCCGCTGGGTGCATGAACTGATGGACAGAAGAATCATGGTGGTGGGTGATCACCATCATTGCTATCTGCCCCCTGGTTCCGCAGATGAGCCAGGTCTGTCTGAGAAATGCTGACTTGCTCAGAGTCCAGGGTCGGGAAAGGGTGGGTCCAGGTCTCCTGACTTCCACCCAGCACAGATGTCCTCCTGCTGAGGCGCCAGAGTCAGGCCTTTGAAACCCAGAAGCAGGTGCTGAAGAGATGGACCTATAGGTCATCGGCCTAACGAGGCAGTTTCCTGGGTCAACCTTTGTTTTATATTCTAAGAACTTTGTGCCATTAAAACATGTCAACGGGTCACCCACCGTCACGGTGCTCTTGACGTTGCGTGAGGTTGCTTCTGACCGAATGCTCGCACTCGCCCTGGACTAGTCCTCTCAACGTCCAGAAAAGAATTCCCTCCCAGAGCGCCGTGTCTTAGCTGCCAGCTTCTCTTTACAGGTGTCCCTCTCTGTCTCTTGGACTGCCTTCAGCGGATCAGCCCACGGTTAGTCCAAAACCAACGTAGAGTGTCTGATTCTGTATAATCCTGGAACTGGCATACAAAAATGCTATTTTTTTGGTGCCAGGAGCACCTAAGAATATGTGAAGACCCTCGTTTTTAAAACAGAGACTTGTAAGAGCTTCTCAGATCCAAGGATACGTTTTTCACAAGCTGCAGGGCAGCTTAGTGCCTCAGACAGGAGTCCCCCACCTGAGACTTGACCCTCGAAATGGAGTAAGGAAGCTGGGGGACCCCTTATGTGGAGACACATGGCTTATAAAGTGCAGGGGGTGCCGGTATTTGCAATGAATGAAAAGAGCAAATTTGCAAAGTGTACCTGGCATCAGAGGCATTGGATGTTCATGGGAAGGTTTTCGAAAACTCAGCCCAGGGTGCGAGCCTGTGGTCTGCGAACCCCATGCGCTGTGCGTCCGAGCTGCGTGCGGCCCAGAGCGCTGCTGCGTCGCGGGGCAGCGCTGACCGGAGGGTGGGCCGAGGGCCCGGGCGGAGGCTGGCCACCGGGCTTCCTTCCTTCTCGCGGTTGTCAGGGCCGCGGCGCCCGTGCTGCTGTTTGAAACCCTTCCGAGAAGAGCGAGCTGCGGGCGTCGCCGGAAGGGAGTGTCACTGTCTGTGGGCTGCTCGGTTCAGGGATGTTCTTGGTCACAAGCCTCGCTGACCTGGCCCGGCCAGGGGCTTCCCTCCCGCGTTGCCCCAGCTGCTGGCCCGGGAGGCTCCTCCGAGCGGCGTTCCTGGCCCGCAGCAAGTCCCTGTGAGCGGATGCTTGCTGGTCTCATCCTCTTTGGCTCTTGTATTCGAGTGATCCTCCGGGTGCTGAGGACCTCGGCGTCCCCCCAGAGAGGTGGGGTTCCCGGGAGAATGTGTGGTTTCTTTCCCTCTGGGCATCAGGAGAAAGAAGCTGGCCTTGGGCCCGGCCCGCGCCTGGTCAGCGACTGCCTGTCTCATTCAAAGGAGGTGTCCGTGCGTCCTTCCCGACAAAATCCAAAACGTCCGCACAGCTGCTCGGCACACCCGTCCGTGTGGGCACACAGCCAGCCCGGCCACTCCAGCGCCCGTCAGTACATGTCCCCCAATTGACCCAGAGGCTGCAGCTGCGTCCTGGCCGGTCCCCTGGTTGCTTCTCAGTGGAACACGACAGGGTGACACTGCAGCCTGCAGTGTCGGGTGATCGATTCCTCCGTCCTCACACCTGCTGCTCTAATGGCCCCTCTGCTCGCCGGCTGGCACGGGCAGGCATGGCCGGGCCATCCACCCGGTTCCTGGACGTGTGCCCAGCTGAGGGCTTGCTCAGCGGTCACAGAAACAGGAGCATCTGCTGCAGGTCGCCCGGCCCCGGGGGCCCAGGAGAGAGCCCAGGGGCTCGTCCTGGATGCGGCGCCATGCGGGACGGCGAAGGAGCCTCTGTAAAGATGCTGCCCGGAGTCCTCGTGAAACTTCCAGGACGCACTGAGAGCAGCCAGGCCCAGAGAGAGCAGGACGGTGACTAGCCGGACGGAGGGAGGAGGGGGCGCCCCTGTCCGATGGGCACAGTGTCACTTTTACGAGCTAGAAGGCGTTCTGCAGATGGATGGCGGGCGGCTGCGCGGGTCGAAGCCACGCGCTCTCCGCTGTAGGATGGTTAAGGCCGGCGGTTTTATGGTGTGTGTGTACTTTACCACAGTGAAGAGAAGCGGGGAGAATAAAACCTCCAGAAATGAGGGCAGCCAGCGCACCGTGACCCCTGCCCTCCCGTCATGCCAAAGGCCCTAGAAAGTGACAAGTTACCGGCCGACTGGATGCAGTCTGACTGTCCTGGCCGGACCTCACCTCCGAGCATCTCGGCTTCCTGTTTGCCTGGCGAGAGCCGCTGTGCACTGGGGCCAGTGAGGACGCGCAGTATCGGTGTCCTGGGCGGAGGCTCCTCGCAGCCCTGGTGTCTCCTTCCCAGGGACGGGGCCCAGGCCTCCACTGTCTCCTCTACCGCTCCGACCCTTGTTCCCGCATATCTGTGTGCAGGGAGCACCCCACTACCCCAACCAGCTCTGGGGCTGACGGTCAGGGGTGCGTCCTGACAGCTCCCACCCTTGTTTCCTCTGGCGCCCTCTGTCCCTCCCACACTTTCGGCTCCTGCATTTCTCTGCAAGGTCACCCAGGCCCCCGGCACAGAGGGCCTGTCTTCATGATCAGGCAGCATCTTCTCGGAGCTCGATGCAGGAAGCAAACACCTCCCCCGGGTCCCCGGGACCAGGTCCCCTGGCACCTCGCCTGGGTCCGTGGGTGCTCCTGGCACCTCAGTGGGCAGGGCTGCGGCAGAGGTCCGGTGTCCCCTGTCAGAGGGCCGTGGCGCTGCCTGCCGGGCCCAGCAAGAGAAACGCAGCTGGCACGCCCGGGTGTGCAGCTGGGCCAAGCACGTGGGCACAGCTGGGGCTGGAAGCTGATTGCCCGGGCGGCTGTGTGACGCCGGGCTAGCCCCTTACGGTCCTGCGCCTGTTTCTCTGTCGGGTGGACGCACGCGCCCCTGAGAGCTGGCCCGCCCGTCTCAGGGACCCGGAGGTCTGGCCTCGCCCGCGCCCGGCTCGTGGGCCGGGGCCCAGCCCCACACGCGTGGGCAACAGGAAGTGCCGGGGTTTGAGGAGAAGGAAGGTCCGCGGAAGGTCGATCGTCAAGAAAACCCGAGAAAGCTTCTGAGTCCCGGCCTGCCCTGAGGGTCAGGACTGGCTCTCAGGGCTGTGGGAAGAGGGTGGGGACCGTGTTTGGGGGCGTTGCCTCAAGCCGCAGGTTCCGCTGCCCAGGGTCAGGCTGCGGCCTTCAGGCGCCAGGGCTTCTCGCTCCATCGCCCGTGACCTTCGGCTCATCAGGAGGCACCTGGGTTCTGGGCACGCGGCTGTGAGCTTGACGTGAACTGACATTCAGCCACGTGGGGAGAGCGCGGTGCAGTGTTCTTGCCCGGCGTCCCCAGCACACCCCGACGGGCCCTTCAGCCCTCGGTCCGTGCCGTCCCGAGGCTGTGAGCCTGGAGACAGGCTGTGTTTCCATCCCTCGCCGCACCTCCGCGCTGGCGCCCGAGTCTGCACTTACACTCAGAACCGCAGGCCCGTTCTGGGCTTTTCGAGAATGACTCGACCAGTGTCCTGTGCGGCCCTAATTCCTTCTCCTTGCTGGTCACAGGCAGCAGATCAAAGCCTCCTCTCTCCGGGCCCCAGAGTTTCCATGACCAGGCTGTTCCCGCTCCGTCCCTTCTAATCTCACAGCGGATGGACGGCGACTCGGACCCACGAAGCTCAGCCGCATCCGGCTGGGAAAGTGTCTCTAACAGTGGTCACCTTCTCTCTGCTGAGCCAAGGAGGGGCCTGGGGATTGGAATTCGAGTCCGGCTCTGCCGTTGGACCCCGTGGGATCCTGCTGGGCCCCTTTCCTACCTTGGTTTCCCCAGGGGTCCAGCGGTTATGGCGTCTGCTCGCTCAGATGCTTTCCAGCCCGGCAGGTTCAGACGAGTGGCCCAGACGCCTCAGCACTGGGCCACACGGGCTTGTCATATATGGTCACACCTCCAGCCAGAGGGTCTCACGTGGCTGCGGGGACAGTTCCAGGCAGTGCCAGCGTCTTGCGGTGGCACAGCTATGAGACAGGTGCTCCCTGCTGTGACCACAAGCTGCCCACAACTGCTTCCCTCACGCCTTCCCCTCATCGCAGGCCCCCGGGGTCCCTGGCATCAGCCCTCTTACCGATAAGGAAACTGAGTCTCATGGGGGTTGGGGTCTCACCCGAGGCCACACACTTGCAGGTGACACCGTGCATGGGCGGGGCCCCCTTTCACACCCGTGTGGTTTTCCAAGCGAGCCAGCGCGGGGCGGGGAGTCGGGCTCGTGGGCACAGGGAGGGGCGGGCCGTCGTCCCGCCAACGGGATCATTAGAGCACGAAAGGGCTTGATTCACTCATTTAAAAAGAAAATATGCACAAACCCTCAGCAACGAAACAGCCGATTTGCAAACAGTGGTTTTCCAAGTGCGTGACCCCTCCGTGTCCTCGCTGCCCATCGTGAGACCGGAGTGTTACTCATCATTTGACATGTAGGTGGGGACGGCCAGATGCAGTCGAACTGGGAGGGGTTAGGATACTGAGCGCTGAGAGGGTCGAGGGAGGCCGGGGCGCCTCCCCGCCTGCCCGCCCACCTGCCTTGTGGACAGGCTGCGCGCCCACCGGATCCCACAGGCTCGGGGTCACCAGGACAGCTAAGGGAGGGCGGTGCCACCTCACTTTCCAGGGGAATTGCTGCCCGGGAAGGGCAGCCAGCATTTGTTGAGACTGGCTGGCGCCTGGCCCTCGCGTTCAGGATGGCTGGACCGCTGTGCGCATCCCACCCGGCGATGTCTGCGGGCCTCGGGGGGCCCGCGCGGGTGCGGGCGTGGCACCCGGGCGGCGGAGGGGAGCCTGGTGTGGCGAAGGGGCTCGGTCGGGGCAGCACCAGTGGTGGGTTGAACAGGCGCCCCCGGCCCCGTCTGTGTCCACAGGAACCCAGAATGTGCTCTGACTTGGATAGAGGGTCTTCGCAGATGTAATTCATTACAGAACTGAAATTCTGGATTTAGAGAGGACCCAGCATCCCATGATTGTGCCCTTAGCAAGAAAGGAGGGACACACAGGCACACGGGGAGAAAGTGGGTTTTGTGGCCACAAGTCTGGACCCCTGGCGCCCCCACCGCCGGAGCTGGCAGTGGCAGGAAGGACCCTCCCCAGTCTGTAGAGGGCAGCCCTGCGGCAGCTCTGCCCCCACAGCTGTGAGCGGGGCACTCGCTTCGGCAGCCGTGGAGCCTGAGTTTTCACCAGGGCCTGTCCAGGCTGATTCATCCCCTCCAGGGTCTGGTGTCCACTGGTCTGAGCCCTGTCGCTTGCACAGCATCAGAGACGCACAGGAAATGCGACAGCTCTGAAGGAAGGGACTGTAGGTTTAAAACTGCGGCCAGCCGAGAGGCGGGCGCCACCGTTCCCCCCGCAGGAACAGGGAGGCAGCGGCGCCTCCCCGTCCTGTGAGTTTTCTGTGCCCTGCCCACCTGTGGTCCCCTGGGGAAGGCCCTGCTCCCCTGACTCCTGCCCGCGCTTCGCGGTGAACTCTTCTTTGGAAAGTGTGCAGCAGGCACAGCTGTGCTCCAGGGGGAGACAAGACCACCACACAAATGGCCCAGGCTGCTGCAAGGAATTTGGGAACTTGGGTGAAAACCAAATTTGATGCCTTATAAGTCCTGCTCTAAATGTCCTGCCTAAAACAGATGCCGTTTTAACCATCCCAGTGCCAGAAATGCCCATAACTCCACGGTGCCAGCAATAACCCCGCAGTGCCGGAGATGACCCCACAGTGCCGGAGATGACCCCACAGAGCCAGAGATGACCCCAC
>RJWH01007380.1:11913-41049 GCA_004363575.1 Solenodon paradoxus | reverse complement strand
TTCTGTTAGCCTAGAGGAGCTTTTGAAACATTCTCCCTGCCCAGGCCCAATACAGATCAATTAAATCAGAATCTATGGGGTTGGGACCAAGTCATCTTTTAAATCTCCTCCAGGTGATTTCAGTAGGCAGACAGATAACTAATGCCCTCATTATACAAGTAAGGGAACTTAAGCTCAGCCTATCAATGACATGCACAAGATACCTACCAGAAGACACAGGTGTGACATAGCCCATTTGGACTTTTTGGGATGCAGGGGCATAGGGCACCATGTTCGGTAATGGAATGCTTTTACCAGAAACTCCAGCATCATGGGACCTTATATCACTAGCCCTGGTTCATTTAAAGCCACATCTGGAAACATGCCCTAAATAACACCAAGACTGGGTTCGGAAACTCAGAGGCCAGACAGTATGACTGTGTTTGGAAGATACAGGGTGCAGAGGCTAAAGAAAGTCCCCTCTGCAAGCACTTTGGAGCTGAGGAACATGTATAGGATTCAGGTGGAGAACAAACCCTGAGAGCCACTGGATGTCACTGCTGCCCCCCGACCCCCGAGCCACTGCCAGTGTGCCTGAGCAGCTGTTTCCCGTCCCAGAGCTGGAAGATGTGGAGATGGGCTGCAGTTTTGAATGTCCTTACCGACAGTGACCGAGCAGCCTTGGCACACTGTGAGGATGGCTTCTATTAAAGTTAAGGACTCCTGTGCCCTGGGCCTTTTACTTTGTTTCTTTATTTTTCATTTGACGTTATTAGCGTTTCATTTGTTTACAACGTGCTGTAGATTTCCGGAGAACAGAGCCACGCCTCCGCCCATGTGCATACATCACTTTGCATCCACCACTGGACCTTGGGTGTTTCCAAGAGAACTTGGCCGTGATGACTGGGTGGTTCTGATTTTCTCAGCAAAGGCGACACTTGAAAGACGGTGAACAGAAAGAACGCAGGCTGTGTGCCCAAGATAGAGCTGGAGAAAGGGAGGCCCAGGGAGAAACTGAGTCATGGGATGACTACAAGGGGAGCTGTCCATTCATACTGATCGCTGGGATGTTTTTACTGTTCCCTGATCATAGGACAAGCTGCGTGTTGAGCGTTCCCCGGGTGCTGCATTTTCGAGACCGGTTCCGAGCATGTCAGCCCAGCCCATAGATCACAATCTGCCTGCCCGCTCTGTTCCTCAGCGCGCCGCTTTGCCTCTCTGCGTCAGTTTTCTCTCCTGGAAAATGGGAACTATTAGATTCTATCCTCATAGGGGTGAGGCGACGCAAACATACTTCCAACAGTGTCTGGCGTCTAGTCAGCACGCAGTAAATGTTAAATATTATTTTAAACAGGTCATTCCCATTCAAATCACAAATGTGATGGAGAAAAGGCATATGGGTCAAGTTCATACCATTATTAAGTAACAGAGTTGGTTGTTGGACGGAGGCTATTTCCCAACCGCTGCTGCTAGCCACAGAGCTCCACTGCGCTGATTGGGAATTGTAAATCCAGTGTTTGTGTGCAGTGGGGTCTTCCACAGAGAGTAAAACCTTTGGCTTGGTTCACATATCTCTCTGGACCTTTTTGTCATCTGGAGGGATTTCAGGCTCCCCCTCCCATGGGAGACTGCAGCAAGGAGCTGGTCCCTCCTCCCCACAGCTCCCTTGGCCCTTGTCTCTATCTCAGTAAATGGCGATTTCATTTTCCCAGCTGCCCTATCGTAGCAAAGGACTTGGAAATCACCCTAGTCTTCTCTTTTTATCTGACACATTCACTCTGTCGGCAAATCATGTTGGCTGCGCCATCACAATATATCCAGAATCTCCCCAAGTCCCTCCACCTCCACGGGGACCCCTGTCCCGATTCCCTGCTGTCTCTTACCTGATTGTCCTGCTTAAGTGAAAAAGCTTTGTCGTCCACCTTCCTCTGCCCTGCAGTCTGCTGTCCACCTAGCGGGCAATGAGCTGTGGCCACTTCTTGGGTTCAGAGCCTCCGAGTCTCCCCCATCTTGCTCTGCGAAAAACCCCAGAACTTTCTTCTGCTAGGCCCTGAATGACCTGCAAATAGTATTTCCCCAAACACACATGCGCGTGCACACACACACATTCACACACATGCACGCACACACATGCACACGCCTGCATGCACATGGACGCACACACATGCACATACCTGCTCCTTCTGCTGTTGTCTTACTCGCTCTGTTCCATCTTCACTCATTCTGCTCCCTGCATTGAGTTTGCCCTGAGTTGCTTTAGAGTTTTTGCAATTTCTTTTCCCTCTGCCTGGATAACGACCTATCATTGCCGTAGTGAAAAGTCTCGCTTCTTCACTTCTGGATCAACCTCCCTCCCCTCCCCACTCCACCAGAACCCCTGCCCTCTTCCCAGAGCCAGCATCACCACCAGGCCCACTTGACATATTGATTTGTCAGGTCCCGTCACTGGAAGGGATGCTCACAAGCGTAGCTCGTTGGTACCTGTCTACCTGCCTCTCCGGTATCGGCCACCCAGTAAAGTGTTGAGCGAGTGATTGGTCATTCGGGCACAAGGGAGCCCATCTTTGGTAGCACAAGGTTAAGGCATGAGAGCCCCTCAGCCTCTTTTCTTACTGGAGGCTTTTGTCTTTACACGTGAGATCTGTGGATGCCCTGGGAGTAAGATAGATATGGATTCATAGCTACAGACACCTACACGTTACTAAGGAAACCAATGGCTAAGCCCCCGTTGTGCCAATGCACTTGGAGTACGGAAAACACTCCGCAGTCTGCATTCCTAATTGTGGGCATGAATCAGAAAGGTGTTCCGTGGGGAAAGCCATCGAGAAATTTTGAAATAGAGCAGGCAAACCTCATCCACCACCCTAGAGGAGTCACCCTAAAATCCACCGCCTGCCCTACATAGCACAACAGTGAGCTCTTTTTCCCCAAGGAATGACCCACAGCAGGCAGATGTGTGGATTTTCACTCCCTCCAAGTGATCAGATGAACACAGTCCACATTTGGAGAACTGTTCAAGGTAATTAAAAATCATTCGGATCTTTTTCAGATGGAATGGCAAGCCCCTGACTTAGCTGGAAGGTACAGTGTGAGGTGCTTGGAGGTTGGGGATGTCAGAACCCAATGAGAATCTCAGTGGCAAACCCCAGCCCCCCTGTATGAGGCCCAGGGTATGAGGGGCCTGGTGATGGCTCTGGATGCCTCTTTCCAAAGAGGGGCTGTGTCTGGATGGAGGGTAGCACCCTGTGCTGGGAAGAGCAGGGGTTAGAGAGTCACAGAGGTGGGTTCCAATCTCCAAATCCAAACCATGCACTGGCTGAATCATCGGGAGAAATATGGTCCCTCTCAGCCCCCCCTTCTTACTCAGCACACATGCCCACGGGTGAGTTTTATTGTACCCGATAACACATCTCACCAGTGCAGCTATCCACGTTGTATTGTTTTATATATTTCATCTATTTTATTATTGTTTTTTACAGTCCTGAGTCTCAAACCCAGGCCCATGACTTTTATAACCTGCACCTTAGCAGCCCGAGCTAATGTGTGCGGTTGGGGGAAGCTTAACTGAGACCTCTCTTAGCATGTGGTCTCTCAGTGGGTGTTGAATTCCTTTCATGGGTTTGATTCATTTACCCGGTTGAGGATAGTTTCGTTATCTGCCAATTGGTTGGTTTCTAAAGATGAACGTAATAGGTGTGCCCTGATGGAGTAGCAGTTAAGTCAATTACCTCTGAAGGCTATAAGCCACATATCCAGGTGCAGGGAGTGGGGTGGCAGACAATCAGTGTGAACAACTAAGTAAAAAATATATGTGAAAAATGTTTCTTTCTCCTCTCTTCCTGCCTCTGCCTCTGCCTGCCTATTTGCCTTCATTCCTGCTGCACCTTTCCTTAAAAAAAAAAAAAAAAGATAATGCAATAAAAGGATCTTTAACACAATGGATACAATTTAGGAGAAATATCAGTAGGACTTTCTGATATAGCTTAGAAAATGCTATGATTAAGAGTGCAGTTATTTTACATTAGATGATATTACTTAAATCACTCACATTAAAATGATTTTTAAAAAGCAGCACTATTTATAATGTAGACAGCAATAGAAGCCCCTCCTTTTATAAATGGATAAACCAAAGAATTACAATGAAGCCTCACGGGAATGCATTTTCTCAGATGTTTCGATCTCTTTCATAAATGTGGAAAAAGCAAAGGCGCTGCTGGTCAACTCAACACATTTCTCTTGCATCAGAGTACGAATATAGGAAAGCCTATCTCAGTATGTGGGAATTTCCTAAGTGGTTCCAGCAGAGAAAAAGCTCACAATGGCCAGCTAGTCATAAGCGGAGAAGAACAAATATTAGGTGTGCGCTGGTGCAGCAGTGGTTATGTCAATCAACTCCGATGCAGGCGACATCCCCCTGGGTTCAGTCCTGTGTAAAGCAACTAGTGTGAATGACTAAAATGGAAATAAAATAAATGCTTCTTCTTCCTCTCTCTTCCTGCCTGTCTGCCCACTTGCCTTCATTTCTGCCTGCATCCTTCCTTAAAAAAAAAAAAAAAAAAGAATAAATATTATTTGGTTGGCTAAAGAGAATACAAAGCATCCTGATCTGTGTCTAACAAAGGAAAGAGATATGAGAAAAATGATTCTAAAGTAGTGTTTATCTTTAACACCACCTTAAATCCAAGTATATATATTATGTGTGAAGTGGGTGAGGGGTTTCTACAATCAGATAAAATACAGCCATTTCAGCAATCTTTCCATGTGTTTGAGCAGTGCCAATCTAAAGGCTAAAGCATTATCCTTGTATAAGTAAGGAGCGCAAATCCTGTTCAAAGCTTCTTTTGATTACAGTTTCTGTTCACCTCCTTCTGTCCATGTGATTATCAACGAACAAGTCTGATTTGTTTGTTTCTAACATATAGAAATTGAGATCTGATTCACAGAAGTTCATTTTTTTTAAATCTCTAAGGCTAATTTAAAAATCAGCTTGGGGAATTAAAATATTAAAGGTTTGAGAGACTAATCCTTTTCATATACGAGAAAAGTAAGAGAGAGAGAAAATAAGAAGCTCGGTGGTTATACTATGAACAGCGACTCCTAGCCATACTTAAACCCACAAAAAAATGTATTTGAATCAAGAATAATGGCAATTAAGAATAAGAAAAAAATGGGGTCTTTGATTGGTTGAGTGCAACAAGTTGTTAAAGCATCTGGTTGTAGAATCTTCATTTCTGGAGCTCTAGAAGAATGTTTGCCTAAAACAGTTTGGCTCCGGACTGTTTAATATATGTATTTCTCATTGCACATTGCAAATCACTCATAAACTCTGAACAGATTCAATGTGTGGTCACGTGGTAACACTGCCCTTGGGGCTCAGACGGGTCATCGGGCATATATTTCCTTTAAAGCTGTACCCCGACTCTTCAGTCAGCTATGGGCCAGATAATCATAAAGTCCGGCTGCTTTCCAGGGAGTGATTGAAGGCAAGGAAATAGAGTCGATAGGTGTGTCCTGGGGGTGTAGGGGTGGGGTGCAGTCCACAAACATCCCAGGGCCCCAAGTTTGTGACTGAGTACTGGCAGGGACAATCAAGATGAGCTCAATAAAATCAACAAAATGCTTCTTCCTCCTCTCTCTTCCTGCCTGCCTGCCTGCCTGCCTCTGCTTGCCTTCATTCCTGCCCGCACCTTTCTAGGAAGGAAGGAAGGGAGGGAGGGAGGAAGGGAAGGAGGGAGGGAGGGAGGGAGGAAATTGACTTGATAACCAGCATGGATTTTTAGTTTTGATTTTCAGTTTTCTCCAAGGAACACGTCCCGTGTGCACATATATTAAAGATGTGTCATGAAAAACACAGCCCCTGCCCCCTTCCCACTCCATTCTAGGAGAAATCACTTTCCGCTCCCCTATTTCCTCTGGTATGTACTTTCATATTTCCCATAATCGGCTTTTACTATTTCTTGGTTTCTGCACTTTAGACATTATCTTTAACATCCTCCACATGATCAAAAAGGACTTAGCTCTCTTATCCTACCTACCTGCCTCACTCCTATCCTCCATCCTGTCATATCATTAATTCTGCCAGCTAGAAGCTGTGTTCAGCTAGTAGCACAAATTCTAAAACATTTTCACCATTTCTTTTCTCACCGACATGATGATCAGGGCTCATTCAGAAACTCCAAGAGGAAGCCAGGGTCCCCCCCCCCACCCCGTCACCCCTTTTTATACCCCTGGTCCTGAGTCGGAAACTCGGGTCTGCAGGCTTTGTGTGATCCACACCTTAGCCGCCTGAGCCGCAGGGGCGCCCAGGAGCCCCTCGTGTGCCAGCTTTACCAAGTGCTCCATCCTTCTCATGATAACTGAATGAACCTAGTGCCTCAGGCACTGCAGCCATATTCCTGGTGAGGAAATCTGGGAAGGACAAGGAGCAAACAGCTTGTGTCGCCTTTAAGATGTTTCCCAGAAGACCTACACAGCAGCTTCCATTACAATTCCACAGGCCATAAGGGGTCCACAGGACCACCTGCTCCTGCAAAGGATGCTGGAAATTGTTCTGGCGCTGGGCACATTTTTAACTCCAAATAAATGGAAGTTTTATTGGAAAGAAACCAGGGAAGACGAATGTTGGATTGGCTACCAGTCATCTCTGCCACAATATCTGTTTCAAAGATCACAGCTCGTTCAGGGAGTGTTTTGTGACTGTGCTTCCTTTTTTACATTCTTTGTTTTGCCTGGAGTTAATAATAGCCTTGTCTTTTGCTTATAATTTGATGTACCTGTTCTTCCTTAAATGTTGTCTATCAGTATTATTTCCAAACCCCATCACGCACCCCCAAGCCCCAGGCAAACATCCTCCTGCTATGGTTTAACTGGGGCCTTTCTGAGACTGTTATACCTATCATCTTGGACTTGCTTTATTCCTCTTTATGTTAGCATCCCTTTTTTGAGTCCCGTTGACTTACTTTCTTGATTTAATTCCCTCTTTTTGCTAAAACACATCTTTGAGTGGATTCTAAAAAAAGAGTACATGGAATGCAAAAATGTTGAGTCTTTGTAACAAAACAGTTGCATTCTAGCCTGACATTTGATGAACAGTGTGACTTGGTATAGAGCTGTCAGTTAGAAATCATCTTACCGGCATGCCCTGGTGGAGTAGCAAACAGGTCCATCACCTCTGAAGGAGCACAGGTCAGATACCCCTGGGTTTGAGTCCTGGGTCAGGGGAAACAACCAGTGTGAACAACTAAATAAAAATAAAATAAAGTGTTCTTCCTCCCCTCTTTTCCTTCCTGCCTGCCTGCTCGCCTTCATTTGGCTTACACTTTTCCTTAAAAAAAGAAATCTTGCCTCAAAATTTTATACCTCCTACCTTCTAATATTGCAGTTGAGAAGTACATAATTAATCTATTAGTAATGTTTCATCATTTACAAAAAAGAGAGCTTTCTGCTAATGAAGATTTTGAAATTAGTATTAGCATTTACAAAAATTCAGTAAGTGTTTATTTACCCGTTGACCATAGGTTCTGTGCTTGCTGTTATTAGGGACACACAATGATTATAGTACCCATTTATTCACTCAAACTATAATCTAGGTGTCACCACGAAGCTGTCTTGTAATGTGTGATGTGTATTGTCTATAATCAGTTGAATTTGAGTAAAGATTACCTTCGATAATTGGGTGGGCCTTATCTAATCAGTTGAAGGTCTTAAGAGCAAAACTGACATTTTCATGAGGAGGTCGGAATTTTGCCTCAAAATTATGGGGTGAACTCCTGCCAGCCTACTCTAAAGCAGTTAGTCAGCAGTCCTCACAGTCACGTAAAGCCAAATCCATGAAATGAATATCAATATATTTGTTACATATCCCGCTAGTTTTATATCTCTGGAGAACCCAGATACAGGTCTCAATGACTCAGAATTTAGGAAAGGGGTTAATAAGACAAATAAAAACAAAATTATTACAGTAATTTTCCTCTTACAAATTTAAATTTAAAATTATAGTAGAAAAAAGGTAGATGCCTCAGAAATGGAAAGATTACTCTTGAGAAGTAGGATATTATTATGTTGGCATGTGGTGGAAGGTTCATTTGGGAGTGTGGAGGATTTTCGACAGTGGGAGGAGTATACAAACCTCATTGCTAAATTCATGCATACATCTCCTTTATCAGATTACTAAGAGGAAGATAATGAAGGATCAGACATATTTGATTGATCAGCAAAAACTGAACATTGTCAAAATATTTCATCTCTAAAAGCATTGAACTTAACATTGTAACTGAAACTTACAATAGCTTGATTTATTTTAAGATCTTAATTTTCAGGCGGGGAAATGTCTAACTCAATTTATTTTACAACCCTGACTGGTGACCAGTTTGTCAGCTCTATCCTGTCTGAAAGTCTGCCCTTAGGGGATATTCTCCTCAACAATTTCTCATCGCTGTACCGATTGGTTCTGCTTCTGTATTCATAAATGTCTGTCTTTCCTTCTTTCCCGATTCTGTCATCCAAACCATTCATACCGCAAGCTCCAGTTACAAAAAGCTTTTCCATAGGTGATTTCATTTCTTAGTCCTGTCAGGTTGCTAAAACAAAGTAGCAGACGGGGTGACTTATAAACAACAGAAATCTATTATTTCTCACAGGTCCCAAAAGCTCTCTGGGGTCTCCTTTATAACATAATCCCATTCATGAGGGCTCCACCTCCTGACCTAAGCACCTCCTTTCTGAAGGCCCCACCGCCTAGTGCCATCAGGGTGAGGATCTGGGCTTCAACACATGAACTTGAGAGGGACAGACTTTCAGTTCATAATCTGTCCAACTGTCCCCTGAAAAGTCTTGCGCTTAGAGGTGTCATCGGTTTTACCTGAGGTCCACGAGCCAGCACACTGGCCATGTTGACACTGAGAGTGGACTCCACTTCCGAGTGCTTTCTCTGACCAGCTGAAAGAAATTCACTCGATTAATACCCGTCCTCAGTAAGTAGAAACTTGCTTCTTTTTTGTGACATCCTAAGATGTATAGATGGGCTTTTCTCTGTTTCTTCTAAGGAAGGTGTCAACTGAAGTTACCTTCAGCTATCACAGACAGCATTCCTCAGATTTCCCTCTGCCAACAGAATGAAGCCATGGGCTTCTGGAACCTCTAAGCGAGAATAAATACGCTCTTAGCCTCCGAGGACTGTGTACTTACATCAGACACATGTTCCAGGTAGCAGAGCAAGCAAGTTCAGTGTGGTTTTTGACTTCTGAGGGTGTGTCCTGACACACGTTTCTGTAAACTGTGGAGTTACTGATACCCAGCCACTGACATAAACACGCCTGCCATATGCTTGGACCTAATAACACACTGAAAGAGACAGTACAGGAACTGTGCCTTTCCTTCTAAGTGCCCTTCAAGGCCCTCCCATGTCCAGCAGGGTCTGTGCAGGGCCAAACCTAGGACCCCGTGTTCGGCTTCTTGTGGAGTTAGGTTTTAACAAACCCGGCTTGTTGTTTAGTTTATAACGACGCCTGCACATAGCTACACACGATTATCATCTAAGCTTTTCCCTAAAGGAAGATCTGCCAAGACATAACGCCCCTTCTGACATTAGCGAGCCCTGGTCACCACAGACCGGGGGGATGACAGAAGAGCAGTTCTTCGCCAGCTTTTCCTTCCTTATTTTGCTATTTCCAGTAAGTGGATCTACATCTCACTCCCTGCACAGCCTCCAACGGGCTATTTCTCCAATGAGAAAGGTTTCAAAACTATATGTGTGTATTTGTAAATGAAAAACACTTCACTTATTTACACTGTTATTTTTCTTAGGAGTTTTCTGAATCATTTTTGGAGGTGGCTTGTTTCATCTCAAAAAAGCAGCTTTTTTCTAATCCCAAGCACTAAAGTTCGATTGGGGGGTACAGCAATTTATTTTATTTTGTTCTTTTAAAGGAAAGGTGCAGGCAGGAATGAAAGTGAGCAGACAGGCAGGCAGGAAGAGAAGGAGGAAGGTGCACTTTATCTTATTTTTATTTAGTTGTTCACACTGGTTCTTTCCCCCCAGACCTGGGATTCGAACCCAGGGGTATATGACCTGTGCTCCTTCAGCGGTAATTGACCCAACCACTACTCCACCAGGGTATACTTAGTATAGCAATTTATAACATGAGCTTGAGTATTCACTTTGCCTCAAGGATCCTTCCTGTCTGTTTATTCTGAGCCCACAGTAGGAATGTCTACTTTTTGGGCTGTTCGGTGGAGACGGTACACATTTGTGACGTCGCTGGCAGAATGCTTGCTTCATAGCTGGCACTCATAAATGGTGTGTGTGAAGGACACTGTCATTGGCATTCCTGTCCAAATGCATGATGAGAAGACAGTCACAATAGCCACCATCAATCACTGCCTCTGTTACAGCTTGCAATGCTCTCTCAGACCGACCAGAGATAGTTAGATACACTCCTCCCAGAGAGCTTGTCATCTGTCGCTGACAAGATGTATGTATAATTTGTAGACTCAAACGTGTGTGATGCCTTCAGAGAAGGACAATCAAAAATTGACTCTTCCTCAGCCCAGGGCCCTAAGGGAGTGCAGCAGAAGGCATGGCTATGGCTCCATGTGGGAGTGGTAGGTTGAAAGATGGCATTATGCTTATTGCTTCCCTAAGTACAGAATGGATATTAAATTATGCTGAAAAGTACCTTTAATAGTGTAATTTCCCAAGAGATCCTCCTGCCTTCCTTAAAGTGGTGGAGGCAGCCGTCTGATTGGTCTCGGGCTCTCAGGAAGCTCCACACTGCATTTCCTTCTGTTTCCCTGCTGGCTGGCAGACCACTTACTGGCCACTTGCTGAAGGTTACACAGATGAACAGGACACCATTCTTGCCTGGAGGATTTTATAGTTGAAGTAGGAGGCACGGTCCAAGAACATAAGATTACAGAACAGCATGGAAGGGAAACAGAAGGCAGCAGTGTTCTCAGCCCATTCTGATCCCTCCTGGTTCAGCCCAGCTCTTTCCAGCTCTGTGCTCAGGTCCTGATTGCCGACTGGAGGGAGCACTCATACCGCGGAGTTGGCAAAGGTTCCTACAAAGCTTGGCTGTTAAACACTTATCAGCATGCCACTGGGTATATGAAAACTGCTTTATGGAGAAGGATTCATTTGTCTAGGGGCATCTGGGGAAACTACAAAAGAGCAGTGACATCTGACCTTGGAGGATGGTGGAGAGAGTAGGTCACAGAAGAAGAAAAATGGATGCGACTTTGAAAGGCAGTCATTGAGAGAGGAAATCCCAGCTCCTATTTACCTCTGAGGTGATGACAGGAGAAGGTAAAGGCAGAGCAGTTTCTCTGGAAGGTGATAAATAGACGTTACTTGGACTTGAACTTAAGTGATACTTACCACCAGCTGCCCCAGGCGGAGGAGGAGCAGCGGCTAGCAGGGCAGGGAGGGTGCATGTTTTTCAAGGTGGATCAGAGTTCTCTGGTAGTGGGATAGCATGCTGATTCCGCTGGAGCCAGAGCTGAGGCCTGGGGGTTTCCTTGTTAACCTTCTCCCCAGAAGAGCCCTTGCACATCAAGTTGGAGAACCAATATGTCAGTGGCTATCAGTCAGGCAGATTTTGCCCCCCTTCCGCCTCCGGGGGGCCCGGGGGAGACACACAAGGATGACACACATTTAATGTCTGGGGACATCGTTGATTGTCAGGACTGTGGGAGTGCTACTGGCTTCTAGTGGGCCAAGGCCAAGTTTGCTGCCGAACATCCCACAATGCATAGCACCGTGCCCACCCCAGAGAGTGACCTGACCCCAGATGGCAGTGTGCTGAGGCTGAGAAACCCTGGGCCGGATCACAGGGAAGGACTCAGAAATGAGTACCAGAAACAGCCTGCAATCAGCTTGTGTCGCTAGGTGGGCCCTTAGCCTGCTTAGGTGGGGTGGGGCGGGGTGGCGAGAATGAGGCTGTGAACCCAGAGGCCGGGATATGGGGCTGCCAAGTCTTCAGAAAACTGGGCAGAGATCACATACATATTGAATCCATGCAGACGGCGCTCCCGAAGCAATTGCTTCATTCTTTGCTCACTTATTCCCAAAGTTTAAAATATGTATTGAGTTATTCTCACAAAATTTAGGCTACCGCTCTGGGGGAAAATGTGTCACTGGTGCCACACAAAGTCATCATTAGTCCACTTGTTTGCCATCTGGAGGGTAGATTTGCATTGAAATCACCTGGGCTAAGAGTTGAAAGGTTACTGTTTATATGGAGTTAAGAAAGCAAACTTGGAGAATTCTTTTTAAGCCTGGACTTCAGTTTTTAAGAAGTCAGCAAGCTTTCCTCCCAGCCTGGCTAATAAGTTCACCAGATCAGTCCTGGAGATAAGGCGAACCATAGTGAAGGGTAGAGAGATTTATTTAAATTTTGTCTTAACCAAACATCAATGTTTCTTTTTCTAACAAGGATATTATTATCTGAAATTCTACCTGGGAGCCTGGCTAGATCGAGATACTTCTTCCTTTGCTGCGCCTCAACAGACTGTGCGCAAGTTCCCACCAAGATTTGTTTTTCTTAGATTGGATATACAGCTTATCTTTTTGGAAACGGGGCCGGTGACCCCCTCCTCACTCGATGGCCCCTTTCAGTTTCAGTGTTCTGCATAACAATGTGGTTTCCTCCCCAGCGTCTTTGCAAAAATAAGGCTGGACGGTGCGAGATACCCTTTTCAAAATACGGGCGGGTCCTGCGTGTTACACTTCTCTGGCTGCCAGAATTCACTTCCAAAGGCTTGGGTGCGTTTAGGGAGCTCTTAAAAGGCCAGGCCTTAAGGTCCAAAGCCTGTTAAGCGTGGAGCAGACCCAGAGCTGGGAAGGAAGAATAGAACTCATCCTCTCCCGCTGGAGCTTTGGACACTGTTTCCAGCTGCTGGCAGTCATTGAAACCCCGGCTGCGCTCTAATCCTCCCGGAGACAATCTCTCTGGCTCCCAGGGCCCACCCCCTCCTCCTGATTGGCGAGCCGCCTCGGGGGCCCACGCCAGCCACCTACGACGTCTCTGAGACCCGATTTGAAATAAGAGCCAGGCGGTCCTCGCTTCCCTGCGCCCGACTTTTAATAGGCTGGGAGAGAAAAGCTTGAGAAACTTGACATTGTCCTGGGCAGAGTGCGTGTAGCAACAGATCAAAGAAAAAGAGGAAGAAAACGTGCTCTTTGCTGCCCGTGTGTCTCGCCGAGCGGCTTTTGTCTTGCGGGCTTCTGTTAGGTTTGTGTCCCCTCCCTCCGAAGACCGCGGCGTGGGCTCCAAGGCAGCTTGCTTCCTGCCGGATGGGTCATGGAATTCTAAACATGAGGCAGGTAAGGCGCAGGGGCTGCGCGGGCGGCTGCAGAGGCAGGGCGCCACCGGGGACCCCAGCGGTGGCCCTCCGAGCGCTTGCTGCCTTAGCAGATGCCTGGCCAGGTCCAGCCATCTGGCGAAAGAGCGGGCTGCATTTTCCTAAGGGGACCGAAGAAGCCGCTTCCTTGAGGTTCCCACCACCCCCCACCCCCCGACCCCGCGCCAGCCTCCTCCCCACTTCTGCCTCTAACGGTGATAGGCGACGTCAGGCAGTCATTGTCAAGGGCTTAAAAGCGGCTTGTGGAATATGGAAATCAACCCACTTTGCAGTCGCTGGCGTGTATTGTGCAGGTCTCTCTCGAGCTTTCAGCCTGCATCCTGTGCTTTGGGTTAGCTGCAAGACAACGGACTACCCTGAAAAAGAATGACACCCGGCCG
The DNA here is from genome assembly GCA_004363575.1 of Solenodon paradoxus. NCBI lineage: Eukaryota > Metazoa > Chordata > Mammalia > Eulipotyphla > Solenodontidae > Solenodon > Solenodon paradoxus. The sequence goes on along the minus strand of RJWH01007380.1, from coordinate 27,328 downwards.
CTGATTTCATTCCGTTCCAGTTCCCGGCCCTTACGGTGTTTGCGGCCGAGGAGGCAGAATCAGCCCTTCCAGAAAAATGCAGATTGACTTTTCTCTTCTCACCGTCGAGAAACTGTTGCTTGTGGCCAAGAGAAGTCAGCCTAGAAAGTAGCGATCTCAGCGAGGGCTTGGGATGACTTCAGTGAGTCTTAGAAAGGAATGCTAAACCTGCAGCTTCTTCCGTAACTCGGGGGCAGGGTGATAAAATTCCTTATCAGCCCTGGCAAGAGGCTGAAGGCGTAGCCTTTGAGAAGGGAGACGTGGGGGAGGGCGGCGGGGGGCGGGGGGAGTCCTAAGCCTCGGAAAGAGTGTAATTGATAACTCACAAAGTTGTAGAAGAATCTTCTGTCAATATCTAAAGATGAAGATCAGTCATCCTTTCCTGGGAAAACCTGCCAGTACACGGCCAGGGCAGGGAGTTCTAGGAGGGGTGATTTTGCTTTTGGCAGCCCTGAGTCAGTCTGGGTAGGAAAGTTAGCATCCGTACCGCCACTAGAGCGGCTCTTTCGCTTTTTTCCTAAGTGGACCAGGCAGCCGCCACCCTGCACACTTTGGGAGAAGCGATTTGCTTGGGAAGCAACTTTCCATCGTGGGGACAGGACAGGGGCTTGTGGGGAGCAAGGGTTCAGCAGCTTCTGTCCCCCTTCCTGAGGCCTGAGGCGAGCCCCCCTCCACCGTTGGGCAGGTGTAGGGAGCCTCTTCTTGACTTTCAGTGAGCGCACACAAGCACTTCAAAAGCGAGTGCTGTGTTTTTTCCATGAACCCACCACCCTTGCTGGAGACTGAAGCTCGAGTTCTTTAAGTTCTGCAAGTTCACAGTCGGACCTCATTCTTTTATGTTGAGCCATCGGATGGTGGGGGAGAGGGAGCAGAAGCCTAAATGGAAAGGATTTAAAAAGGGTTGTGGGGGGGGGGCGGTAAAGGAACGCGAAACATTTTTGACCAAGGTCCTTAGCTGGAACAAAGAAGTCATTTGATCCTGTGCGGGCCACCTGTCCTCTCCTCGGTGGTGTCTGAGCTCAATTTTCAGAATCCCCGTTCCCACACAGTTCCTCTGGAACGTGGCACTCCCCATGCCTAGTGCCCCCAGCATGCTGGTCTGACTTGGCATGATTTTCCCATGGCTAGCCCCTTGTGGCATTCACGTGAGCTGGAATTCATCCCAGTATTGAAGTTTTAAGGATGCACATGTCGTGACTCCTTAGTTATTTAAGGAATGGGTGAGATTTTATCCCAGGATTCTTAATACTTTTTTTGGCCTGTGCAGTACTTGAAAAGAGGGAGGGATGGGGAGTGGGATGTGGGGGGAGTAGGAGGGGGGAGAGAGAAAGAGAGAGTCATTTCTCATCCAAACAATCCAGACTGTCCCGAATTTCAGGAATCTAGCACACCACCCCCCAACTTCTAGAAGGTGGAGGGGATGAGCTCTTGGAGTCCTTGGCATGAATGAGTCCTAACTTGATTTGCGTTTCTCTTGGAAGAGACGCTGTTGTACCCAGGTCGAGTGACTGGCATCTCAGGTTTCCAGGGGTAACTTCCAAACAGGTCCGTGTGTCATCAGCTCAGCAGTGAAATCCAATCTCTGCTGAGGAGTGAGCTGTCCCTCTTGGCTGCTCAAATGCTGAACAATAGTGTGGCAGCCAAGACCCCAGCCACTGACACGCCATAGCAGAATGAGAGAGCTGCCTGCGGTGGGCAGAAAGGGCCTGGTATTGGGGGGGGGGTTCTGGAGGACCTGCTGAGTTAGGCCAAAAGCAAAGAGTCAACCCAACTTACCTTTATCAGAAAGTCATTTTTTTTTTAAGGAAGTCATTTTAGAGCATGTGTGGGCTTTCTCTGCACTCTCATCATAATGGGAAACTTTTCTAAACTTCCTTGAGAAGGAATTTGCTCTGTTCCCAGGCAAAAGGAAAGGCATGGCCACCTGTTCTAGAAGCCTGGCCAAAAACAACAGGTTTGCCTGTGGCATTCCCACAACCGCACAGAGATCCTCCCAAATGGCATGCCACCCATTGTCCCTCCACATGAGAACACATCATTCGTTCTCGAGCTGGACAAAAGAAATCAAGTCCACCAGATAACAATTCTCATCTACTAGACATAGTTTGTGTTTTGAATATCCTGATAACTTTAGAAAACACTCCAGGAGAAGGTGGATAGTTCTTTCTGCCCCTCCCCTACCTATTCCTGATGGACCAAAACAAGTCACTGCAGTGTGAAGGGGGCAAAGTAAGGTAGGTATATATAGGTAGGTAGTTAGGCAAGTTTTAGATATCCACTACATTCTTTTGAGGCTCGGCTGCTGCTAAAAGGAAGCCGGGACTCAGATTTTCTGTAAGCCCATTCACATTCTTCAGATCGGAATGCAAATGCCCAAGGACATCTGGTTTAATAATGAATGTCTTTGTAGTAATCTTCCTTTGGGAATTCAAAAGTCCCTTACACACATAATAACCTGTTTCTTCTCTGCCTGCTGCATCCCAGGAGAGGAGGAGAAGGCTCTCAGGTCCTCAGTGAAGAAGTGGTCAGGTGAAGGCAGAGAAAAGTGCAGGAAAGATCCCGCAGGAGTTAGGAGCGTGTCTGCGGGGAATCCACCCACCCTGAGAGGAGACACTACCTGTACAGGCTGGGAGTTGCCTGTGGGAACCAGGGGAAGAGGGGATCACAGCAGAGCCTCTCGCCCCCCCAAGTTCAAGTCCATCCTGTTCTTACTGTGCTGTAGTCAGCCGGCAGCTTCCCAAGTAGGCTAGATCGTTTCCTTCATTTGAAAGTGAAGCCTATAAAAGTGGAAAAGGCATTTTTGTTCTCATTTGTCCCAGCATTGAGATCAGGCAGCTTTTATGACATGAGTAGAAAGATACTGTAACTCATCGTCATTTAAAATACGTATCTGAGAAATGTTCCCTTTCGACAGATGTTTCAAGTTTCCGCACAGGCTTGGAGAGCCAGCGTCTCGAACACATTGTGCATTTCTTCCCAGCGCTCTCTCCTTTGCAGACAGTGTTATATGCATATGACTTGCTGTCAGCTTAAAGATTCGTGTTGGCCCTTTTGAAATTGAACTGTTTGAGTTGGTCTTTCCTTGTCAGGCGTTAGGACTCGCGTCATACTTTGCTACGGACGGACCTAGCAGGCTGCAAGCAAATCCTTTAATTGGTAGTTGCATGTTATCCGCAGACATTCCAGCAAGTGTTAAGGCTAAGTGTGTGTGGAGGGCTCCTGGCTTTGATCCCTGGTGTGGTAAATAGACATCCAAGGTTGCTATGGCAACTTGGGCGGGTGCTTTGGTGAAGGGGGGGAGCCTTGGTCACTGGACAAAGAATAATTTGTTTGATTAGAAAAAGGTGGGGCCGGTCAGGACATTTTTAAACCTGCGTGATTTGAGGCTCTCAGTTCATCGGAATCATCTGGATTTTTCTCCCTAGGCAAAAAGAATTTACGGCTAAGCACAAGCATTCTGCAGATGTAAATGCTTTTTCAGTCAATTGGTTGTTACTTTCAAAAAAAAGCAACTGCTAAAATGAACGGGAAATCCAACACATAGTATCAGTATCTCCGTTGAACCCAGCATACCGTGTTTTTCCTTTCCAAAGGAGCTGGAATTTTAACCAAAAGACCGGGATCCCGCTGGGCGGCGTGCACTTCCGTTATCCACCTGCAGAGGTCAGGCTTGAGGTGTCTGACGGAAGCCCGGGCTCCAGAAACCCCATCAGATTCAGCCTGAAAATTCTCTGCTTATTTGCAAGTTAGTTAGCGATTCTTTAATCAAACCCACGATGAAACTTTGATTAAAGAAAGGACTCTAAGGCCAGGTCAAATAGGAATCTAATCTTCATTTCGATATGGGGGCAGTTTATCAGCACTATTCCTTCAGGCTCGTTCTCAACTTATTTCACGTGAAACTCATCTGAGGAGTTTTGTTCCATAAGGTTGTTTGCTGAGTTTTATGAACCGGCATGTTCAAGAAATTTCTTTAAACGAAAGAACAAAATATTAGGGCCTCCTCTGGATCCATAAGATAATTATCTGCTCCAGAGGAACATATCCCATTGACACCAGGTCAGGATGACTACAGAATGTCACATAGTGTTGAGCTCAGAAAAATCGAGGCACTGAAAACATTCTTCAGGAGGATTTTCCAAAACCAAAAAACCCAGACAAAAGCCCTAAATACTTATCTGTTTTGTGCTATAAAACAGAAGTTCTGGGTAAAGGGGGCAAAAAAAAAAAAAAAAAAAAAAAAAAAAGGAAGAAAGTTACTTTAAATGATCATTAAATGACTGGCCATTTTTGGACTGCAAATGTGATTTTGATATGATTCCTTGCCTCCTCGAAGAAATTTCAGTCTGGTGTACAGTTTATCAAACCAGTGGCATAATGTAAGATATTCATAGGCAAAATGCCTGCTCATTGATAGCTATATTGTATGGATAAGAAATGGCTTGAAAAATGGGTGGTCTCCAAAACTTTACTTACACTTAGGAGACTTCAGAATTGATTTTAATTGTGAAATTTGGTTCATTTTTACTCACATGTGCATTTGTAGAAACCGATGGTTTCCTGGTTTAGAGAACTGTATCATCATTAGTAAATAGTAATTTAATTCATTCTTCTCAATCTTGGAATGTTTTAGGCTCTTAAGATTTGATATTAGAAACTCAGAACATTTTTCAAGGAGAAACGAGGCCATGATTGAGACAACCTAAGAGAATCAATCTGATTAATGTTAAGATTAAGTTCTGAGTCTGGGGGACGTGACTCAGTATTACGTAGGATGGAACACAGGGGGAGAAAGAATACTTTTGCTAACAGGCCACTCTTGGCATTATTTGAAATAAGAAAAGTTTCCACTAATGTTCATCTTTCTTTCTCTTTCTGAATATCCTCTGAGTCCCACTGGGCTCTTTCCCAGGCCTTCCTTAATATACAGTGAATTGAGTTTTGATAATTGCCTATCTTCCCACCCTCCCCAACTCCACCCCCAACCACATTCCTGTCTCCTCCAGACAATGGACTCAACCAGGTGTTAGGAGAGAAAGCAGGGGATGAGCTAAAACTCCTGACTTAAGCCCCTTAACCCTCAGGATGAATCTTTAATTGGAGAACTAGCTGGCAATGGATCCCAGAGCTGCAGAAAACCTTGATGGCCCTTTCAGGGACAATATTTGTGGGCCGGGTGGTGCATTTGGCAGACAAGACTTGCTGACGTGTCTGCCTGTGGGTCCCACCTCTTCATTTGTTCCTTTCTCAGCATCCTGGCTGAACTTCGGGCCTCACTGGGGCTTTGAATGGCAGCCAGGGAGCCGCAGGGGGCCCGGGTGAGGGGAGTGTTGGCATTTGTGGCTTTGGGTTGTTGGTAAGTCTGCTCCCTGTAAGCTGAATGCTGTCAAATTATTTGAGTTAGAATACAAGGAAAGGAAAGAACTGGAGCCACACAAGTGCTCGAAATGGTGTCAGCAGTTCCAGTTCATCATCTGTCTCACTATCTTGCGATGGAGTTACTCGAGAGCAAGAGTTACATCTTCATTACCTTTGTTTTTGTAATTTAATAGTTAAGGTAAGTTTGATTTCAAAATAATGTAAATCCATATGTGCAAGTTCCCCATTCCTCAAATATATGACCACACACTCTGCCCACCACCAAATCACTAAAAGTCCTTCATCATTGTCCGCTTACTTACCTTGCAACCCGCATATCCAAGCACAGTGCCTGGCACACGAGAAGAGTTATTAATATTTTATAGGCCCAGACTGGGTGAATTTTAGTAGGTAAGAGAGTGGAAAAGGCTATTTAAGATCAGAGCCGGGTGCACCCTGGTGGAGTAGCAGTTATGTCAATCGACTTGGAAGGAGTACAAAACACACAGCACTGGGTTGGAGTCCCAGGTCCAGGGGGGAATCAACCATTGTGAACGAGTAAATAAACATAAAATAGAATGCTTCTTCCTGCCTGACTTCTTGCCTTCCTTCCTACTTGCACCTTTCCTTTAAAAAAATATATTAAAAACATTACACAAAAAAAGATGAGGGGATATGAGAAAAAAGGGACTTTAGACATGTTCCTGCGAGGATCTTGGGATCATGCTCCAGGGTTCTTGGGAGCCCAAGAGAAGATTTCCACCCCCTCGGGGGACGAGGGCGGGCCATATTCCAAGAGGGGAGCAGGCCATGAGGAACCTGGAGCTCAGGTTTTTAAGGAGTCTAGGAACTTTTGTCCCTGCCCAGGGTCATCCTAGTGGATCCCCGTTATTGGAGGACATCAGACTGGCACCACTCATGGTCTCTTGCCTTTTTGGTTGGAGGACTGCCTGTCCCTGCCTCCTGCCACCGCTGACTCACTACCTAGCAGAAAGGGTGAGGCAACTGCAAGGGCTGAGAATGATGTCATGATTGCTTAACCATCTAGTCCATTCGACTGTGCTGGGTGAGGACACAGCCCAGAACACGGGTGGCCGGTTAAACTCTCCTCGGTGACGCTACAGAAATGGTTAAGAAACGGGACAACCCTCTAATAGTTCAGAGTCTAAAAGCACAGGTCCACTCTGCTGCTTGAGCCAACCGGACGTCTTAGGCCTTTGGCCCACGTGCAGTTGGTTTATTTTGCCAAGTGAGTGGCATGCCCAAGGTCACTGGGCAACTGCGAGATCATTTCACGGAGAAGACTGAAGTCTTCCACTCTGCTCCCTTCATATGGCGGCCACATTTTCTGCAGTGAAATTCAAGACATATGCTGGACGAAGCATTTTCACTGCTTCTGGGTGTGACAGACCATCTGAGAGTTCTGCTTAAAATGATGAACTAGAAGTTTCAGAGACATCTAATGGTTTATGCAGACAACAGGACAAATGCATTTGCAAAGGATCCTCACAGTAGACCATGTTAACTGTTGTGTGTCAGGTTGTGCAGTGTGACTTCTGTGACTTTGAAGTGGTCTCAAACAATTAACAGGAAGGGACCTGCTTGTGGACAAATGGAATTCCTTGAATAACTCGATAAATAACCTGACCAAGCAATATAGAAATGGAAGGCAGGGTGCCCCCTGGTGGCCGAGCAGTCTAGTGTACCCGGGACAGTCCCACGTACATCCCAAGGTCCCCGGTTCAAGACGGGGCCAGGGAACAACCAGTGTGAACAACTGAATAAAAATGAAGCACTTCCTCCTCCTCTTTCCTCCTGCCTGCCTGCCTAGTCGCCTTCATTCCTGCCTGCACCTTTCCTTCAAAAAAAAAAAAAAAAAAAAATGGACAGCATCGCCAAATGTTAGAAGTCCATTAATTTGCACAATATCAGGTCTTCTATTGAAGATACATTAGGAATTCTGACTAGGAGTAATTCAGAGTTTAGAATTTGTAGGTTGACATTTTAATTAGCTCAGAAGAATGCGCTATCCTTCCTCAGGGAGCCAGGTTAGGAGTAAGTTTACATCTAGAACCTGAGTCTTTTAGACTCTCCATCCCATTCTCTTATGGCCGTAACATAGGCTTTCCAGTAAGATATAATTTGGATGTCGGGGTCACATGCTAATGTGACGTGCTTCTGAATTCCAAGACAATTTACTTGGGTTGTTGGTTTGTATTAAGTCAAGAGTCAGGAAAGACTACATCAACTTTAGGAGAAAGTTCTCTCTGAAAAATCCAGATAGTATTACATTTGGCTTTTGTGCTGCTTCTGTCTTCCATGTTCTTTGCTCTGACTGGAGATAAATGTGAAAATGTCAAGAGAGTCAGAACTAGAAGGATTGTGATTACACACTGAAAAGTTTAAGGAGTGAGATCAGTCTTTTTTTTTCCGAGTTAATCAGCTGTGCTTTATGGAAGTCATGCAGGAAAGTGAAATGGAAGAAATAGAAGGGAGAAGAAAGTGGGTTCTGTAGTCGACCTATGGAGAAAGCAGAATAGAAAAATTGATTGTTCAGTGAGTAAGTAGGTTGAAGATTTTTTCCATTGGTCAATGTTTAAAATGGATTTCTAAAGAGCTCCTCAACCTGCTGCCCTTTTTCTATGGCTCTGAGTGAAAGAAGCGAAAAGAAGTCATGATAACCGATTGAGAGGGGATGGCTTTCTGAGTTGAAAAAAAACCCTGATAGTAGACTATCAAATAATGAATATTTATTGCTTCATGCTTCTCAGCCTGGAGGAGACACTTTCTGAATATTTTTTAAATATTTTCCCTTTCTAACATTTCAGCTGTCAGAATTGAGTAGTTCACATGTAAACTACAGTGTTTTGGTTTAACTAACAAAGAGTGATAAGACATGTATTGTATGTGACAGGCAGAACATTGATAACAGAAGACATTAATGCCTGAAGACACAGCCTACATGGTAAAATTCTGGGAGCAAAAAATGCCTATTATGTTAGGCCAACGTGTTTTGACCTAGTTTTGCTTTTCTGCTTGGAAATTATGTCAGGATTTGTTACATCATCCCCTCAGATGAGCCATTTCACTTTCTTATTTATTTCGTTGTCATTTTATTAGTTTTGTGTATTTAGCTCTGACCTCCAAGAAGCCCAGCTAATCCTTATTGATTTGCATTTTCCTTTTGAAACGAGGCTTCTGCGTGCTAAAAAGAGAGGATTTGATTTATTAACAAAACAATCTGAGATGCCGTCTTCAAAGGCATTCATTTCTCTTTGGTCCAGACCCACTGGCCTCTTGAAGACTCCAAGAGGCCAGCCAGTTTTCTGCTGATCCCAATGACTCTTCCTTTCTTTGTCTTATGGGGATGGAATAGATTACTGAGCCTGAGACCGCCTTCGTTGAATAACAAAAAAATACAATAAGACAAAGCGGTTGATGGGACATTTCCCAGCCACCATCCTTAAGTTTGCCCATTGTGTATTTCTGCTTTATTCTTCCAACAGAAACTGGCCTAACATATTTTTCCTATTTAACATTTTTGTTGAATAATTTTTTAAATGAATTATTTCCTCAGTTGATTTCAAACACATTTTTTTTCTGCCATTTAATACTTTCTATCACTAGGGGAAAGAAGCATTTAATTCTTTCATACATTTATGAATTCAAATCTTCAAAGAGTGTGAGTTCTTCCAGTGATCAACTTACATCAAATTTACAAGTCTAATTTGCTACCAAAAGACCTCGAAAGGTTTTGGTGCACATGTTTTGGCATTCCTTATTAACAAATGTAATCAAGCAAAAACCCAGGAGAATATGCATTCGTGGTTCCTCTTCAAAAATCAACCATTTACTCTTGTTTTGTAATGAAATCTCTTTGTTTTTAGCTCTTTTACAAAACCTCTGTCTGAATGCAGAAAACCTAAGAAGGGAGTGTACCCTTCAAAGCACTCCCAAACCCACTGAATTTTAACCAGGTAAATGGATGATTAGCTGTGGATGGCTTAAAGAAACAGAATGAAAGTAATTGGGATAGGCATAAGCCCTAACAGCATGACCCCAGGAGGCTTCAAATGTTGTTGGGAAGCATCAACTCCTAGTATTGTATTCCATGTCTGATCTTTATGCTAATTAGAATCCTAGCATCCTGAAGGAAAACTTCTTTAGAGGGTTTCAGGAATCCCTAATTGGTATACAAATACCATCACTCCTCAGTTGTTATGAAAGGTACAGTGTCTCCTATTGTGTGCTCTCCATTTCTAGGTATTGATGGCAGACACCTAGAAAATTTTCTGATTATTGTAAGCAGCTACAGATATATTCCCTCCTCTTACATGAATAGTGCCCTTCCCTGTGCACGGGTCGTGCTCTCGTTGTTTCTACTTTTCAGTATATCCTGGAGATTTTTCTGTAGCATTGCACAATTCACTCCCCTCCTTTTTCAAACAACTGCATAGTATTCCATTCTAACAGTGACCATTCTTTCCTGACCCCACTGTGGGTGGTGCCCCATCTTTTGCCATTAAACAGCATGCATGGAAAAGCCCTGTACGTTCACAGTTTGTGTGGGGCGGCTGTGTCAGTGCTCTAGCTGGGCCAAAGGCTGCGTGGAGTTTCTAGTTTTGATGAACAGGGAAAATCGCCTCCCCAGTGTGTGTGAGGGCTTCCCCAGGGCCTCCCAAGACGGTGTGTTGTCCAGCCTGTACCTGTTTGCCCACCTGATACATGAAAAGAGGTCTCCTGTGTAGCTTTACATTGTCTTCGGAGTGATGCTGAGCGGCTTGGCGTAGACGGAAGGGCCTTTGGAAGGGCCTTTTGCATTTCTGGTGCAATGTCTGTGGCCACACCCTCCTTTTCAGGTCCTTCTTGGTAGTCGTTTTTCATCTCTTTCTACAACCATTCACCAGAGTGATAGATCTTGTTGAGTGTTCCTGAGACTGTTGGAAAGAATCCAACAGGGACTCCTCTAGAAATTCTAAAGCTTCTATATGCATGGAATGGAGTTGCTTCATAGCAAACATGGACGTGATGGTCTAGGTCTGTATCGCTTTCTTTCTCTCCCCCTCTAACCAGTGAATGCCAAGGGGCTGATACAGAACCAGCCCCAAGTGCAGACATGCCACCGTCACTCTTATAAATGATGCGCCCTGGCATTTGGTATGTGAGAGGAAAAGTGGAGACTATTTCCTCGAAATCTTTTCCAGGGTCTTCAGTATTGAAAATGGAATCGCTCACTTCTTTGGGCAAATGATGTCAACAATGTCAACAAATTGAGTACGGACAACATAAGCGTCCTCCCAGAATTGGACCCTCAGTAGCAAGCTTTCAGCACTTTGCAGGTTATTTTCGCTTTAAAAAGCACGTGTGAAGATCAGCCATACCCTGGTGGCCTAGTCCGCTGGGCGCAGTTCACACACACCCCAAGGACCCCAATTCAAGACCCGGGGGTGGAGGTGGGAGAACAATCAAGATGAACCACTAAATAAAATAAATAAAAATGCTTCCTTCTCTCTAGGAAGAGACTGCTGGCCTACTCGCCTCATTCCTGCCTACACCTTTCCTTCAAACCGAATTAAATATTCCCGTAGTAGTTAGACAATCTAAATTCCACTTTATTTTTCACTCGTCCCTCATTTTATCGGTAATCACTTGTAAGCTGTTGCCGTGTCCTGAAAGATGGACAGCAGTTATCCTGAATTTACAGCTATTCCGTCTGCAGATGACTTCACTGCGTTGTGCTGGGATATCCCGGCAAGGCTAAGCCAGTCCCAAATGGAACTCTCCTGTCTCATGAATGGAAATTTATAAACTGCCCGGAGGTAACACTGTTTCTAGACAAAGGTGTATCTTGAAGCGTTTTCGTTCTTTTCTGTGCACTTGTGATCCCAGCAGACTAAACTCAAGTGACACTAAAACACAGCAAAGACTTTGGGGAGTGTATGAGTTTTAGTGAGAAATTTTAACACAGGAAAAAAATACCCTGAAGTACCCTGAAGATCGACTCCCCGAATCATAGGATACATTTGTAAATGTCTCCATCTCATTGTATGACCAATAATACTCAAAAATACATGAAAATGCTTGACTCGGGTTAAATATAGTGCCCAAAGGTATCTGTAGATTATGGTGAGAGAAGGCTTTGGAGGAAGGAAAATTATATTTGTATGAGCCAAGAAAATGATCCTCTTTTGTTTTTAGGATTATGTTGGAGGCCTTTTACTTTTAAAGTAAGAATACAAATTACTTCATAAACTACATCGCCCCTTTTATAGGAAATGAGACAGGTTTTCTTTTTGTAATATTCTTCCAAAAAGTCTCATAACATAATGCCTCGTATTCTTCATTGAAGGTGGATATTTTTGTCGCACCAGACAGGCTTTGAAGATCTGTAGCAAAGAGTTGCTAGAGCCCCAAATAACATACCTCTGATTTTCAAAATTGCCTGACAAGCATGATTTTAAAGGTAAATTGTGACCTTCTTGAGTTATGACACCATCTTAGAAATTGGAATCAGTTTGCCGAGTTTATAACAGCAGTCAATTCCCTGAAATCCATAAAATGTCAATGTAGAAAAAGCGACTTCTGTTTCTTAGCAATTCTTTTAAAAATTCTTTGATTTAAGTCCAGCAAACCTCTAAGTGGCTGTTCTTTGTTTTCCTCCATGCCCAGCACAAAACTTTTTTCCCTATCTGGTGAATGTCCAGATTACTGAATTCGTTCATGGAAAATGAGAATTTCCAAATGCAGCCTATTGGCTATTTGAGATAAAATGGCACTTCCTTGTACTCATCATATCATCACTGAAGCAGCGAGGAGTTTCAAATTATCTGGTACTAAATCTCTTGTGAGTCCCTCAGGTTATCACAGGATAAGAAAGAATTTTCAGCGTAATAAGAATGGTCTGTCTTGAAAGTATACCAAGCAGAGGCAGTTCATCAACCTTCTCTTAACAAAGCCTTCCTGCAGTATTTATAACTATACAAAGGTTTCGAGATTTCATACTTTGAACCAAGAGCATAAAATGTAATTTAAAAAAAAAAGAGTACTTTGGATCAGTTTTAGCCTAAGGTCTTGGAGTGCTACTAGATTATAAATGATTGTTCTTCATCGTTAATGTCAGCCTAGAGTCTTCCCTAAGTTTCATGATTTTCTTATAAAAATACACGCTGCCTTGTGTTTTTAAATTTCAAATTTTCTCCTGGATCTCTTTTCTAATGCTTATTTATTTAAAGAATCTCTCTATAAAGAACATTATTCAAATATATATGTACATATATATGTATTCTTTTTAATTTCAAAAGGCTACTTTTGGCCTTTTTGCCCAATTATCTTTTTTTAAAAAAAAATTTAAATATCTGGTGAGGTTCAAAATCTCCAACAATGACCTATACATGTTACCTATACGTGATTTCCTTTTCACTTGCTAAATTACTGCAGAAGTACTTAAAAAAATTATGTCACCATCATCTTGGAGGCATCATTTTTCTCACTTTCAGAAACACACCTCTGTTTGGGATTGAGCTGTCAGAGCTGCTTTAAAGTAAAACGCTCCCCAACCCCATTCCCCACCAGCACGCCTGACACAGGGTCAGTGTCACTGGGAGTTAAAGGTCTTTGTTTCATTTCTTCCACCCTTGGCCATTGGTTCCCTGTCATGTCACCAGTACCCCGGGCACGCCAGCACCGCAGGTGATTCTCCCAAGGCAGGCACAGGCTTGTCCATGGGTGGAATCTATCTGCCTCCCTATCTCCCTACCCGTGATGGGCCCCTACACAGCACAGAACACGTGCAGTTACTCTGTCGTCTGACAGCACTTCACAGACAAAGCTCATAGAGCCTTCTGGGGCATTTTTCAGGAAAATATGCCCAGATGTGTTTGATTTGCATCTGTTTTTTAGGATCAAGCAATGTTCGTATGTACAAATGTCAACAGTTAAATGATCTGTCCATGGGAGAGACTCACTGATTGGACAGAAGAGATACCATTCATTTTCTACTGCCCAGCGACCTTAGAGTCACTGTTGTAATCTCTAGATACTGACATTAAGGGACTTTGGCTCAGTTTAATTCTGAAATGGAAATTCTAAGTCTTTGCTAGTGAGTCAGCCATAGCATGAGGGGACACATCTAAGAAAAACTTTTATTATTTATTTACTAACTTATTAAAGGAAAGGTGAAGGCAGGAATGAAGGTGAGTTGTCAGGCAGGGAGAGAGAGGAGGAAGAAGCATTTTGTGTTTTTCTTTTTACTTAGTTGTTCACACTGGTTGCTTCCCTCCCTGGACCCAGGATTCAAAACCAGGGAGGGTGTATGGCCCGCTCTTTTGGAGGTGACTGACCTAACAGCTCCTCCACTGTTTTTGTTTGGTTTTTTTTAAACAAAAAGTCCAGGCAGGAATGAAGGTGAATAGGTAGGCAGGAAGAGAGAGGAGGAGGAGGAAGAAGCACTATTTTATTTAATTGTTCATATTGGTCGTCCTCCCTACCCTGGGTCTTGAACCTGGGTCCCTGGGATGTGTGTGAACTATGCCTGGTGGACTCAACTGCTAGGCTGCCAGTGCAGACCAAGAAAAACATTAATAAACAAGGTTTGAATTATGTTCCTTTGCTTCTCACACTCCACAAATAATTACAAGTATGATGTTGGTGGGTGTTGCAGAACTCAAAATATGAATCAAACAAAGGAGTCCTAATATGGAAGAAAAGAAAAGGGGGCAACTTTGTAGGAAAAGACGGGAATGAGGAACCAGAAACTTTCTCCAACTATTTGGAAAGTTGAAAAGAACTGAAATTATTTCGAACATCCGAAGAAATGATGTCATTTTTCACATAAAAGCCTAAAGCTCTGGAAAATCCACACAGTGTGCTGCGGTGGAATGTCTAGAGGTTGGCAGATCAAGCCAGGACAGCGCAGCACATAAGGTTGTGCAGCGCTTGCATCTGAAACTCAGGCATGTCCTTTCCCTGCCAGGTACAGTCCCCGGCATGTGCCACGGGCATCGTGGCTGTTTGCTGAGTAAATGATAGAAGGAAATAGATGGCAGCCCCATGGACAGTGGAAGAGTTGGTGGACTATTTTCCTTATTTCGAAAGCGCAAAGGAAATTGTCAAGTCATTACTTTTAAATGCTGGCTTTTCATCAGATACTTTCAAAGCTGGGGATTTGTGAAGTTAAATATGAAGAGGTTTTCTTAAAATGGTATATGCTAAGTGAGAAAATCCAGGCCTCCAAGGCTGTGTACTGTACGATCCATTTGCATGAAATGTCCAGAGTAGGCCAAATTCATCGAAAGGGACAGACTAGTGGGGCAGGAACTAGGAAGTGGGGGGAATGGGGAGTCCATGCTAATGGATGTGGCATTTGGGGGATGTGATGAGAAGTTTCTGGAATAGTGGTGATGGCTGTACCACTCTGAACTGTGCACTTTAAATGGGTGTCTGCAATATCTGAGCGCGATTTCAGTAACGTTATTTTTACAAAAAATAAGCACATAAAAGAGGATGAAAGACAAGCAGTTCCTTAGTGTTAAAATGTCACTAGCTGTTTGCTCTGTGGACGTTAATCCAGATTAAAATATTCCTGTTTCATCTCTAAAGGGAATGAGCAAAGTATCCGTTGCTGCTTCCCTGTCCCGCATAATGAGGGTACAAGTGTGTGCGCATGCGCTTGCGCATGCGTGGATAGCTCAGCGCTAGGCTCTGTGGAGAGCCCCAAACTCTTGGGGGCAAAGTTTCAAGCTGTTGGCACCTTTCTCATCCAACATCCCTCTAGGTCAGCAGTCCGCAGACTTTTTCACAAAGGCCGGATAGAAACTGTTCACAGGCCATATGATGATCTGTGAAAACTATCTGACCATAAGCATTAGGTAAATAATTGGAGGTGACTGATTCCAAAACAGCTTTATTTAAGGACACTGAAATGTGAATTTCATTTAATTTTCACGTGTCACAAAATATTACTCTTGATTTTTTTGCAATCACTTAAAAATGTAAAAACCATCCCCTGGCATGCGCCCCC
>RJWH01007380.1:0-11813 GCA_004363575.1 Solenodon paradoxus | reverse complement strand
TTGAACATAGTCCATTAAGAAATCTGCCAAGATTGTAAATTTTAAAGCCCTGGGAATTTTTCATTGTCCCCGGCTGCTGAGTTTTAACAGCAAAGTTCTTCATTAAGTTCACATTAAAAAAAACCGAACTATCAACAATGCTTCTTTATACTTTATCTACATTTGATACACTTTCAGAAAGATGATCTTTAATTCGACTAATGAGTATATCCATTGTTATTTTAATTTAATTCTGTAAAGTAATTTACAGAATGAACAGCTTTTGAATGAGAAAGACTTAAATCTCCAAAAGTTCTAGGTATCCCAATCCATGAAGGAGCAATTGGTGTGAGACCCTGTAAATGATTTCCTGGGTAGGAACCAGACATGCAAAAGGAAGAAAACAGTTTGAAGTGTGTTCATCATTTTATATTACGCTTTATGGTGGTTTTTTTTTTTTCCAGATTTGAGCACAAATCAGAAGTTGAAGACTATGGCTAGTTGGGGGAAGGTCAGGTCCATGCCCCACAACCCTCAAATATTATCCCGCTCGGTTCTGCCATCATGGAAGTATTTAGATGTATTAATGGAAGAAAAATGAAGCCTGTATTCTCTAGGACCATAATGAAGAGAATTCAGGGAAAGAATCAAAGGTTGAATTCACCACAGTTTTCAGCATAAACTTCATTCTTCAATTGATTTTTTGACGCATAAATAAGCGAAGTTCTCAAATAAGCTGTACTTCTTAGCCAGACCTTGTATATATCCAAGATGAAGGAAGACATCTCAGATGAATTAAAATTAAAATACATCCTGTCCTCATTGGACTTAAGGCTTACTCGACTTTATAGGCAGCTGTAGGACGTCTTCTTAATCAATCTCTCATTTTCCTCATTCTTGATCAGACTAATAAACTCAACATCCCAATAGCAAATGATTATTTCCACATTATATAATTCTCTGATTGTCTGGTTTACAGAAGGTTAGCTATGGCTTTGCTCTTGTGATAATAAATCAAGAGATTATTTCCAAAGGTACTTCCTGAAAATTTGCAGTTGCCTTCTGCCAACTATCCCCTGGAATCATTTCACATTGATGTTTAAGTGTTTGCATAATCCAGTTTCTATTATATAGGCCCTTCCCATTTTTATTCCTTGCAGCTTTGAATGAAATATCACTAATTCTTTTACCAATGAGGAAAGAAAGACCTAGAAAGAATTAAAATGTGCAGCAGATACCAGAGGTGATAAAATACTGGGAAAGTTTCCAATTCAGCCATGTCTCATGCCTAATCCCCTACTGCTCTTTGCATCTTAGCATATGACTTAATAATTACTGCTTCTATTCTCCCTATAGAAAATTCAGATAAATTAAAGCAAGAAGATTATTCACACTTCCACTTATTTTACAAAATCCTTTGAGCAGCCCATTATCAGAGAATGAAGGCATTGGGGGACTTGGAGAGGCAGATCAGCTGTCTAGATGTAGAAAGAAAGCTTCTAGGCAGGTAAAAGGCTATCTGAGTGGCACACATCAACTGTTTGCATGAGCTGGAGGAGAGGTTAAAGCAAGCAGAGGTTCAACCAAGGAGGAAGGGGGTGTCGGGTAGAGAGCTCCAAAGAGTTGATCGTTAGGTGGAAGGTGATGGGCACCCTCCTAAGGACACTTGGTCAGACCAGGGCCAAAATCTAGTTCTTGACTGGCAAGACTGATTGTAGAGTCTCAAAGGATTGAGAAGGTCAGTGAGAGGCCCAGGACTGGAAACTATTTCATGGTGTTGGCCAGACGAGCCTCTGATCCGGAAAATCTGGGGAAGAAGCTGTGACCAGGCTCACTCTGGCTGTTGGCAGACTTCATGGGTTGTAAGATGGAATTTCTCATTTCCTCGCTAGATGTCAACTGTGGTCCAGGCTTTCTTTTTAGGTGTCACCCACATTCCTTCTCACATGGCCATCTCTGTCCTCAAAGCAGGAGGGCATATTGAGTCTTTTGTACACATAGGATTTCTCTAAATTACTCTTGTGCATCAGTTGGAAGAAAAGCTCTGAGCTTTTAAGGGCCTATGTGGTCAGGTCAGGCCCATCTGGGTCATCTCTCCCGCTCTTGACATCAGCTGGGCCATGTAACACAACACAATCAGGGAGTGGGACCTCCCATTCATGGGTTCTGGGGATTCGGGCAAACATCTTGCTTGGGGCTGCCGTTTCAGAAAATCTGCTTCCCTCAGAAAGTGATGAAGACTTTCAGGTGTTGCCTTGTTCCTCTGTTGAGTTGTGTGGTCTATTTTAATTGCAGTTCATGGACGCCTGGTCCACTGTCTCCCCGGGTGAAGGGGCAGACTAGAAACTCTATTGCTTTTCCTTCCTGCAGACACTAGCTTCTTCCTGCAAGGAAATCTGTGTCTTTTGGCATTCTCTTTTCTCCCTGGCCACCTCCTGTGTGTTGGTGCCAAGAAACACTGACGAACAGATGGCGGATGAGTTTGAGGCAACTTGAGGTGTTAGCAAGAGGCGCGTTGGAGGGCCAGACAGCACGAGAGGGCAGCACAGAGCAAGAGCAGGTGAATGTCCAGTTGCAGACTTCTCTGTTCTGCCCCTTTCAGAGATGATCTGTCCTCAAAAGTTCTCTCCACAGGTGTGCCTCCCAACGCTATCTCCACTGAGTCTTTACTAAGAACGTGGCGGATACCACCTTTGTCAGCTGTGGTCATACCACAGAAGAGCAACTCACTAAAGATCTGCTTCTTGGAAACGCAATTTCTCCAACTCAGAAATGGGCTAGAATTCAGGATGAGACATTTCAAATGGAAAAAGTCCTCTTATGAATTGCAGAGATGCAAAGGCCGCAGTAGACAAGTCTGATGTTGTGGTGTTGTGTTTCACAGCCTTTTTTCATTCTTCTCCCTCCCCCCAGCCCTTTCAAACCAAATTTTATTTCCTAATCACCCTCCCCATGAAATTTTAGTACCACACTCTATGGGATATCTATTTACATATATCTATGCTTTGTACATAAAAAGAAAACGATTTTTTACCACCAAGAACTGATTTTCTCTCCCCCTTGGGGACCTTTTCATCCTCATTGGCAATGCATGTTGTGATGGGAAATATTAATTGCTCACATCTTCTTATTTATTAAATCTTCAGCTTGCGTGGCCCATTTGATTTGGCATGTGGCAGTAATACTTCAGTTATACTAAAAGGTACTTAAAGTTAATCCTGAGAAATCAGAAGAGTCTTTGAATATGAAAAATGATTCAATAGATTACATATAAAATAACAGTTCGCACGACAAAATGTAAAATGTGATCCCATTTTTGTGGATAAGATATCTAGAAAAATGACTAAATGATCAGTCTACAGAATCCGCTTCTTAGTGGTTTAGATTCTTCTCTGGGTGTTTTGCTTTGGGGGAATGTTCTAAATGAAAACGTATTTCATTTGTGTCAGGAAAAATACTATTAGAAAAGTTACTCGTTCTCCTCTTCCTGTCAACTTTTAGGATTAATGGGCAGTGTAAACACAATCATTCACGTGTAGGAAAAGGAGAAATATTTTTCATAGCCTGGTCCATTCATGACCCTTTAAATCTCTAGCGGCCTTCATGCCTCAAAGTTTATTGTTGCATTCTTCTTAATTCTGGTTGAGCACATGCATATTATTTTCTGCAAAGAAATACCACCTAGTAAAGAGTGTTTCTTTTCTTAAAGCAAGGATTGGGTGTCCCCAGGGCCCCCTTAGTCTTGTTTACTTTGGATATTTCAGGAGTTACTGTAGGATTTAACTGTGGTGAGTCTTTAAGCCCTCTTTTTAAATTCATAAACGGCCTCTAATCTTAGAAAAATGTCAGGTTACACTTTTGAGGGGTTTGGGAACTTGACGTTTTCTAGCCCAGTTGGGGTGCAGACTGCTTCTCTTCTGAGCGCCTTGTTCCAATTTATGTCAGAGGGAATTATACACAGGTCAGGGCTGAGAGCAGGTTAGAATTAATGGGGTGGACAAGTGGATTTTTAGTGTTTCATAAAATAAAATGGAAATCACATGTGCTTGGGGCGGTTACACGTTTTTAAATATTTACATTTATTCTAGTAAACATGAATTATAGCTGATCTATTTCTCCTGTAAACTTGCTTTCTGGGAGGTTACAAACCATTGTTCGCTAAGTAGGAAGGATGGATGACAAGTCAGTTCTTTGTTTTAAGAGTACTGGGAAGATGTTGGTGAGTGAACTCATGGAAGTAATCTAGTCTTAAGTTTTTCTCCTAATTTTCTCTCATGTTTAAAGCACCCACTTGCCAATACGATTCAGATGTCAGTCCTTTGCAGGGAGTTAGGGAGAGCTTAGCTTGCGAAATTCCTGCGTGACATTTGGTGACGACACATGACCAAGGTGGAACTATTAGTCTTTTTAAATGAAAGTTTCGAGGTAGTCGAAGAATTTCCAGAATGTCTAGCATCCGCAATTTTTTGCATGCAGTCATCGGAAATCTCCATGCCGCGTGTTTCTGAGGAACTGGATCGTTAACAGCAGAACAACTCCAGTCGTGAACTGGACTCTGCCACTTGCCAAGACACCTTAACTCTGAGCCTTGGTTTGCTCATCTATAGAATGGGGGAAATGATACCTGCTGTTTAGGGTTCGGGTAAGGACTAGAGACAATTCATATAAAGTGCCCGACGCATTGTAGGTATAAAAAAATGACAGCTGTGGGTGTGTGAGGGATGAGGGAATCATCAAAAAAAGGAACTTCAAGGGTCAGCCATTTGGATGTCAGGCATTTTGATGCATTCTTTATTCTTGCCTAGAAGTCTCCACCTCTTCCAAATAAATATTATTTCCTTTAAATCTACAACTCCATATATATATATATATATATAAATTTTTTTAAATTTCCCTTTTTTTTTTTTTGGTGTAGCGAATAATCCACAGCAGCATCCTAATCTAGCAGGTTATAATAATTACTTAAGTAATGCATCCTGAGTTCTGTCTGCTCTTTCTAAGGAAGCTATTTATTTTAATGGAAGAATGACTTCACACAGTTAGCAGGTAACAATCTACAGAACTTCCCAGTGCGACTTCTACAAATGAGCCCGATAACTGCTAAGTGGTTCTGAATGGGCTGAAACTGTCCAAGCCCTTGACCAAGGACATCACGTTCATCATTTTCACCCAGGCAACCTAGAAATCACAGCAGTGACAGGTGGCAGAGCCAAATCAGCTTCGGGCCCCTGATACTGCCTTTCTGTATCAGTTTAGAAAAGCTCTGCCAAACTCTCCAATGGGGGTGGGGGATCTTAGAAAAAAGCACCTCCATTCTGGGTGTCATTGCCCTTAAGGGCAAGACTGGGCAAAAAGCTACCGGAGAAGGTAGCATAGATGGCAGGACAAAATAAATAAGAAGAAAAGCCCATTGGTCATGGGTCAAGTCTACACAGTTGTAGATTGAGATCCAAAAAATATCCTCTATACGCATAGCCTCAGTATGTACTGAACACACGTGTGCTTGACGTTGTAGGTGATCAAATTAATATGTAAATGAATACATTTATGCCTTACAATGGAGCCCCTTTTTAGGGTGTAACAACTGTGCCATTTTCAAAATCTTCATCCAGAAACACCAGCACTGAAGTTGGCATCGCTGACTGCCCTATGAGGAAATCTGTTGTGGGTCCATGAGTGAGATATGGATGGTCTTTTCAGCTTTATTCAGATCTTTATGAAAATCCTACTGGGTTCCCAGTAGCTAACAGAGTTGCTAACATAGTAATAGTGCCCTCCAAAAGAAGGTGTGTGTGTGTGCGTGTGTGTGTGTGCGTGTGTGTGTGTGTGTGCACGGGTGCGCGTGCGCGCGTGCATGCGCGCAACTGCAGTCTTTATCTTCCCCCATACCATGCAAGATATTTGGAAGTGGAAATGATCTCACCTGACACTTTCCAATCTCCTACCCAATGCAGGAATTCCTTCTACAACATTCTCTGCCGAAGGGCGGGAAGTTGGGAAGTATCCTTCTGTTGGCCAAGGATTTGATTGAATATGGTATTGTTTGATGGTTGTAGGCAGTACAGCAGAATGTTTGGGGGAGATTGGACCGTACAGCTAAGTGAGGGCTGGTTTGACTGTGACCACATTGTGGAAAGAGGACATTGGGGTGCAGTTTAGAGCTGCTATTCCACCCTGAAACCTAAACCCTGGTGCTTTCTCAGTGACTTAAAGATGGATGAAATCCTCATCATCTTTTTGTCATGTTAATAAAAGTGATTGAAAGCATTATGTGAAAATTATTCCTTTCTTGCACTTATTGAAATGTAGAGGAAGAATTTTTGTCCGTTTCCTTTAGCACTCAAACATGGAAAAATCTCAACTTTACCTGATACCTCTCTATCATATTTTCTGCTTTAGTTTCCCCTGAGATTTGTGAAATACAAGGAAGAAGACAAAATTATGAATTCATGTAAAAAATCATGGCCAAGCTGCGGCCTAGTGGAGCAGCGGGTTAGGTCAGTCGCCTCGGAAGGAATGCAGCCCACATACCCCTGGGTTCTAGTCCAGGGATTCTGATTCCTATATATATATAGGTGCTCACTGGCAGGCTGTTTATGTTTAAAGAAATATTCACTATGATTTGACTTCCATTCTTTTCTTTCAAGTGTACTTTTGCCCTTTCCAACTTGCCATTTAGAACAGAGAAATATTTTCCTGGAAATAGAACAATTTCTACCCCATTTCTTTCCTTTTTAAAAAAAAAGCAAAGTTGCAAGCAGGAATGAAGGCAAGTAGGCAGACAGGAAGAGAGAAGCAGAAGAAGCACTTTTTTTATTTTTATAGTTGTTCACATTGGTTGTTCCTGCTAGTCCTGGGTCTTGAGCCCGGGACTTTGGGATGCATGTGGGACTGCTCTCAGGGTGTCCGAGACCCCTAGGCCACCCGGGCATGCCCTCCACCCCGTTTCTTTAAAAGCGGTACACAGAAGGAGATGCATTGTGGTATAAATAATTTTGAAGCATAACTGCAATGTTTTGCTAAAGATAACCGAAAAGTGAGACGCATAATCCCTCCAGTAGGGAGGCCAGATGGCCCTTTTTAATAGACAGTCACTAAGCAGGAAATTGTGCTTGATTAAGAAGACACTGGTCTTGATTTTCATTCAACAGTTTTTAAGGCTGTTTTAAAAATGGATATGTACACACGCAGCAAACAGTCGCAGTCAATTGCTCGTCTGTGCCTTTGTCAGCAAGATTGTGCTGACGACAGTGTGAAGTCTTAATGATGAAGAAGTAAACGGATTTCCAAGTCTTCCCACTAGGCTGCAAGCCCTCCAGCATTACCATCTCCCTCCTATTGTGGGAGGGTCTGGTGTTTTGTTTTGTTTTCTTTTGATAACCCAGAATGGAAGAAAGGCCATTGACCACAGGGCTAAGGAGGGTTTGTGAAATACCCCGTAGACTCCTGGGAGAAAATAGAGGTTTCCGAGTTCAGCACTCCAGGGGGTGATGCGCATAAAGGGCCTGAGTTTAATCCTCAGATGCACCCATGCGTAGATGCACCCATGCGCAGAATTGCTTCTGGATGCTGATGGGCCGCAGTGAGAAGGGGGATCGGGGCATCCCCATTTGGACCGTGATGTTTTGGCAGTTGATGCTCAGGGGGAGGTTGCCCGGCAGTGCCTAGGGCACAACAAAGCTCCCTTCTGGGAAGTCACCCTGCCACGGGTTTGTACACTTTGCCCAGTGCCCCAGGAGTGGGCGATTTCCCATCCCAATCTGTATTTGAAGGGAGAAAATGAATAGAGTTGTGAGATGGAATATTTGCACCGGTTCACAAGAGAGAATCACTTTGCGGATTTTGCAATGGAAGAATAGATATAGACAACTGGCAGGACTCTTTGGAAGCATGCTCTCAATCAGTGTCTGCACTGAAATAAGGATGAGCTCAGGAAACCACATAACAATGAAAAACCCACCAATAACTGCCATGAAGAAGACACACCAGACGTTAAAACCTTTTCCCCCCAAAGAGCGTTTTCTCTCTCATAGAACCGTTACCTTTCATAATATTTCTCCAATGAATGTTCATATTTATTATCAAAATAAATATACCTTGAAGATACCTTCACCACCTTGAAAGTTTACTGTTCTCAAAGTGAGAGCTTTTTCCCAAGTGAATTCTTCACCCTAGATTGCATCTCAAGTACTGACTCCTTTCCATTTAGCTTTTTCTTATATTCCCAAACCCAGCTTCTTCTATGTTTGATTCAGTGGAACGATAAAATGTACAAGGTGAAATGCACTAGCTGAAAATGCAACTTTACCTTTGACACCCACATAATCCTAAACAACCAACGAGACAGCAAAAGAGACCCTTAGAGTCAAGTGCCTCACGATCACACCTTTAAAGATTAATTCCAAAGTCATGTCTTGATTTGCCATTGTAGGAGGTACATTTCTATTTCTCTCAAAGCTCCAACAAGATATTTGGCTAATGTAAGAAAAATCTCTCAGTGTAGCCTGCTGAGACTAATGTTTAAAGGTCAGCGGGAGCCTCAAAGCATTAATGGGATTCATTTTACAAATATATAGTGTTCTGAATTTGGATGGGAGTGGGGGCAGAATTATTAAGCCGCCAAAGAAACAGTTTAAATCTTGTGTTCCAACCCAGCACAGCTCACTCGGAAAATGGAGAATGGAAACTTCCTTTTTAACCCCTCTAACCTGTTGCTCCATCCTTTCCTGAAATGGCATTTGTTTGTATCTTTGCATTTCTTTCATTCACTGTAGGGGGACTGACAACCCACATTCCCAGCCCACCTTGACTTCTGCTCTTTATTCTTTTCTTGGCTGTAACAATGACCTCCATGACCCTCTCCCTTCTAGCCTGCTCTTTTAAGAGAGGCACTCTAGAAATCCTCATCCAGCTGCAATTGAATTTAGCCAGTACATTTATTTATCCGGAGATATCTTTTGCTGTCATTTGTCATTGTCAAGACACCAGCAGTGCTCTCTGGCATTGGGGTCTTCTCATTTTCACACAGCTTTGACCCTTCAGTTCATTTTTCCTCTGGCTGTCTCCCGACTTCTTTCCATTTCCTTTTTGAGATTTCCTCTCTGAGAGAGGCAAAACCAGGTAAGTACAGACAAAACCACTGGCTTTTCAATTTTTCTCTTTCTTTTTTACAGGAACAGAGGAGGCAGGAATGGAAGTGAGTAGGAAGGCAGGCAGGAAGCCAGACAAAGAGGAAGCATCTTTATTTTACTTTTTCAGTTGTTCACATTGATTGTTGTACCCCCACCCCCCCCCCCGCCCCCAACTGCTGACTCAAACCCAAGGGTCTGTGGCCTGTGCTCCTTCAGGGTTGATTGACCTAACCGCTACTCCACCAGGGCGCACCACCAATGACTCTTGAAATGTCCTTATGAATTGCCTTCACACGCTTCCAAGTACCCTTAGCTACAAGTCCCTGGCTTCTTTCCACGTGACTCAGGAAAGTCTTCAAGACCACAGTTCCTGCCTTTTGGGTTCACCGTGTGGTCATGTCTTTATTCTCACAAATTTGATTGCTGAAATAAACAAAGAGGCTGCTGC
The DNA here is from genome assembly GCA_004363575.1 of Solenodon paradoxus. Lineage (NCBI taxonomy): Eukaryota > Metazoa > Chordata > Mammalia > Eulipotyphla > Solenodontidae > Solenodon > Solenodon paradoxus. The sequence goes on along the minus strand of RJWH01007380.1, from coordinate 2,255 downwards.
TTTCCAAAAATTCATCACTTTGTCTTTTCATGAGATTTTAGTGTCCTGGGAAAAAAAGTCACTCATTAACATTTAACAAACATTTAACAACCTGAGCAATTACATTTTGATTCTGCCCTAATGCTGTGACGTTTTCTCCTGGAATTAATATGGTGTTTGTTGGCGCCCCGCCATGGCTCACCAGCTAAGGTGCAGGTCATGTAAAGGAACTGGGCTTATAGAACTGGGCTGAGGGAAGATTTTTTTAAAGAGATGCTGTTTGCTTGTTTAGTAGCAGAGGTAAATCCCAAAATATCAAGGAAGTCTGCACAGATCTAAGCAGAGATAGTTTCTTAGCTAAAGTAGTCCCCTCTTCTCTCATATCACCCTTTATCCCCCTGTCATTCCATGTATGGTTCTTGGAAATTATTTTTTCCCCAGCCATTTCCTGGTCTCTTTGATGTTTCTCTCATTCAAATGTCAGCTCTCCCAGGGCAAGCCTTTGCTGTCCTGTTCACCAGTGCATTCCTGGAGCCTGGCACCCCGTGCAGATGCTAGCAAGCAGCAAGCCCCCAGATATCCCCATTCACCGAAAGAATAACCCTGTTAGCGTGGGAGCTCCCAAAGAGACTGGAGTGCCTCTCCAGTTCTTGCACCCCACATGTAAAATTAGCAAGCAAGACACAGCAGACGAAAAGGTAGAGTGGGGAATTGATTTAATGAAGCAAAAGAGAAAGGACACTCCTCAAGGTGATGAGAAGCGGGCTGGGTTTGAGAGGAAGCTGGCAATTAATTACCCCACTCAAGGTGCGCGTTTTTGTAAAGGGCATCCCTTTGCTGTCCTTCCCCATTCCCACCCTCATTCTGGAGCATTCCTGGGTTGGAGTTTCCAGGAAAGAGGCGGCGATTTCTGGGGATAGATTTCTGGAGATAGTGGTTCCCTTTATTGCGTGATCATCCATTCCGAAGACCTAGGTTCGTGTCCCAGAACAGGGGTGAATAATCAAGATGAACAATAAAATAAAGTAAATACTTCTTCCTCCTCTCTCTTTTTGTCTGCCTGCCTCTGCTCACCTTCACTCCTGTCTACACCTTCCCATATCAAAAAAAGCTTAATTAAAGAAAGCCAAATCAGTGTATGTAGAAGATTTCTAATGTCATAGAAGTAACTAACCTAGACTATTTTTCTAAGCTCTTAAAAGGAGCTCAGGTGAAGAATGATGAGTTGAAGTTGCAGAGCAGATACAGGCCAGTCTGGGATTCAGAAGGGATTCAGTATTTGGGCCAGTCAGACCTCTAGGTGAGGTCTGCCTGCTCTTTGCCAGTTTTCCTGGTACATCAGCTGACATTAGAGTGTGGCAAGCACGAGGGAGCAGGCAGTAGGAACCTCTCCATCCCTCCTTGTGTGCTTTTCTCACCTGTGGCCTCCATGGCTTGAGGGTAATTCAGTGTCAAGTTCATGGCTCTTAGCATCACTGCTAGAAAGCCCAGTGCCGATTGATTTCTAGTGACCACAATTAGCCAGAGTTCTAGGAGATAGGAGCTGTGTCTCTTGGACAATAATTCTCCACAGATCTCTTGAGTTTCTACCCCTCTGGTGAGCTGAGGTGCCGAGGGCCTTCATTCCAAACTCTTTTCAAGGATGCTCACATAGCACACAGCCTTGGAGGACTGCTCTGACTGCCTCTCTCCAGGGGAGATGCAGGTGTCTTCGTTGTGCATTCTAAGAAAGGTTATGTCTCTCCAGGGCACAGGTTGGGCAGGTAAAGGATTCGGGTTTCCTGAACTTGGGGTTGCTCCACTGTGATGGAGGATGCGCTTTGGGACTTGGGGGCCAAGGAGACAGATGTGCGCTTGAAGCACATGTCCCGTGTCTGTGATCCAAGAGTCTTTGCCTTCTGCCAGCATCTCTGAAACTGGGAGGCTGACAAATCTGAAACCTTTCACCTTCACTGTTCTTAATAGTCTCACTTCCTCATCCCTGCCAGAGTTCCTATCTCCTGCAGAATCAAAACATTCTGGCAAAGGATTCATGTGGGACAGGGAGACCTTCCGTGGGGAGCAGAGATCTGAAGTCCAAGTTCATGGTGGGAGAGCCAGTGATGATGAATAGAGGTATTCAATCTAGGAAATAGATGAGATCACCTCGGTGAAGAGGATCGTTAAAGAGTCATGATGTTGGTGTACCCTGGTGGCTCAGGTGCTAAATGAGCAGCTAGGGTATAGACCATGTAAAGCCCTAGGACTCAGATTTGAGACCTGGGAAACAACCCAAA